>NW_010587076.1:15500-35725 GCF_000705375.1 Tinamus guttatus | reverse complement strand
ACTGCTATCAAAGACACTCTTCCAAAAATACAAGTTGATTGAGGCTTGAATTCCTTCAGTGGCTGATCATTACCATGCAAGATTTGATTATGAATGCAGCTGCACAGATAAAATTTCAAAATAAGCTAATGCAACTTTGGAGTTGCACGCTGTTATAATCAGGATCAGAAATAAACCAAATGTCACAGAACTTGGGAAATTTAAGAGGTACCCAAAATGTATTTTAGACAATGCACAGCGTTGTCAGTAAGTCTAAGATAGTGACGGTGCTGTTCTTTTGAAGGCAATATGATGAATCAGAGGTTTGAATTGGGCACATATTTATAAATCTTGCTGACCCAGGGATAAACACAGAGATTATGGGAATGCTGACTTGGCATACCCTGTGTGTGTAAGCTCATCAAACATGCACACACTGGTGCACTGGCATTGTTCTACAGCTACTAGCTGTAATAATTTTATGGAAAATCAATAAAACAAACTTTCAAATTCATTGTTACATGATCCAAGATTCTGCTTGTGACGGATATCTTTCTTATCAAGGTAAATCTGTAAAGGCTTATGCAATTTAGAGCTGCCTGCAGAAGTTTCAGTGCAGGTTTTTAAGATATGCAGACATAGTGTGGTGCTGGTTCTGAACCATCAGTTAAAATTCTTTTACCTCAGAATAAAGTTTGAAATGAAGTTCAAAATGGTGACAGGGCAAATGAAAAGGTTTCACTTCTTCCAGGTCTCTGGTAAATTTCTCTGTGACTCTATTAGCATTATCAAAAAAGGTTATTAAACTAAATCTATTTGGGACATATACTTTAAGCTACTGGAAACTTTACATATACCTAATCAGACAAACTAACTGCGCTCAATCATCACTGTAGAACAGTTATATGTGGATAGCTCCCCAGGTAATGGAGAAGGTTAGTAAAATGAAACTTAGCCAGGTCTGCACGGGGACATTTCTAAGATTAACAGCTAAAAAGACTTAATGGAGATAGGTAAAAAAATGTTTCCTTTTCTAAAATCAAGTTTTGTAAAGAGACTCCTAATTTCTAAAAATAATACTAATAATTATATCAAAAAACATAGCTCAGAGTAAAACAAAATGTAAACGTGTCCATATTCAATCTCTTGGCGCTATTTTTATACTAGATCCAACCCAAACAGATTAAATGTCAGCACAGATGTTTTGAATTAATGGCATTCCTCTGATTAGAAGTTTCATTTTGATTTTCAGCATGAACGTACTCTAAGCCTCAGGCGAGATTTGAGAGCTACTTACAGAATGTGCGCGAGTAGCTCAAGGAAGAGATCGGAGGAATCCCTAGGTTAGCGAGGGAGGAGGGGAAGGCTTACACTCTCAATCTAAACCAGAGGTAAACAAAATATTTTTTCAACTGGGTCCTATTATTTTTTAATACACTACCTGCAAACAGGGCAGGTTGGCTCGGTTCACTGATTGCTGCCTTCATGCAACACTGCCAGACTGAAGCTGTTCCTACTGTTGCACCTCTTCAGCATTTCCTCTTTCTCAAATACGAATAATTTGGCCAGCGAGTTTAATCCGAAGGTGAAAACAGTGAGGCACAGGTTTATATTTTCTAAACTTCTTCCAATCTTTAAGGGTGCAATTGTGCTTGTATGTGTTTTTATGTTCTTACAATTCTTTACATTTTCAGCCCACATTAACATTAAGGAGAAAACTGTCAGAAAAAAAAAAAAGGGTAATAATCCATTCCTTTTTTTTTTTTTTTTTTTTGACTGCTGTAATAGAGATTTACTCAACACCTGCTGAAAGGGAAGAATAATCCCAGGCTTCAAAGGTACATTTTTTTTGACTGTGAATATAGAGAAAGAAGAAAGATCCCATCAGAGCTATGCTAGACATTGGAATGAAACAGAAGAACAGGTTTCAGCTTGCTTAAAGAAAGAGGGAGTCCATCACTTAAAGAAAGCAGTTAGTCCATCATTAAACAGGTATCATGAGCAGCCCATGAGCTGCAGGCCTCAAGTCAAACTGAGCTGTTTTTAATACTGCAGTGTACAAGTGCATCAGAAATATCTCTAAATTTTTAGGGTTGACATTCATCCAGGAGGTAATGTATGGTGTTTCCCTGAGGACAGCACAATAGTTCCCCAGGTGGAGAAAAAGAGGTTCGGGCAGAACCTTTCCTCTTCTGATTGGCACTGGTGTAATATGGCAGCCATTCACACGTGTCTTGTCCCCTACAACTGCCAAAACCAAGTTGTCCATAAGCATCTACCACCTTCCACAGAAAAAACAGGTGGGGATGTCTAGTTTAGACTCACATCACAAGCTGTACATACATCAGATGAGAGGCATGTCTGTGTCATAGTGAATATTGAAAAATTGTGAGGAAGGAGATTACCACATTTACCATAGCTTCACATCACTGGGAAACAGGCAACAAAATCACTGCCTCCTTCCATCATTGCAACAGATTTGGGGAATGCTCTTGCATGTTCAGCTACAAAGCATGGGAGAAAGACCTGCTGTTTAGAAGATAGGATTCCTCTCTGCTAAATGTATTGGGAGAAAGACCTGCTGTTTAGAAGATTCCTCTCTGCTAAATGTACATAGCTGAAAATAGGCCATTGCTGCTGGTTCCTCTGCAACTTTGGCAGCATGCAAGATCCTTCATTCAGGAGATTTTTTTTAAGAGTATATCTGAAGAGAGGTCAATATTTTAATTAGGAACACTAAAAACTACAGCATCCTGTCTTTAACCCAACTATGCCATTAAGTAATTAATTTCTTTTCCTATTAAAAAGGTAAATAAATGTGTAAAATAAACATGATACGAAGTATTTGATCTGCAATATCCAGTCTGGCCGGTATGTGTTTGGTTTCTCATAGCAACATAGCTGTGCCATGGTCAGCAACGGGCCACTTGAGTTAAAGCGAGTCTGGAGATATTCCACTGAATCTAACAGCCCAACATGTGTCCTTCACTGTGGCTGTTCCCACAGTGCCAGCTGGAAAGGCTGTCTAATAGCCCTACTGCTAGGCAAGGGTCAGCACACAGTCCTGGCCACAATCCTTCCCTCCCACTCTGGTACCTCTCCCTTGGATACTTCTCTTTCAGGATGCAGGAATAAGTTGGAATTAGCCACACAGACAGCTACATGTCTTCCAGGCAGCATTGTAAAGAAATACTTTTGCAATGGTGAAAATCAGAGAGTAGAAACCCAGGGTGGCTCAGTGACTTCAGAAAGTGGTGTAACGGAAGAAGTATCTGATCCAATGTCATTTCACGAGCCTGCTATTAAATCTTTTATCTTCAAGACTCTATTGCACTCTCCCTTTTGGCAATTAGTCATTCAAAGTCCCTGATTTCATTCTGCAGATGATCATGCTACTTATCAGCAAATCAATTTTCTGCACTTTCTTCTGAATATCTTGTTGACCTTGGTCAAACTCCTCACCAAACATTCTCCCCTCATTAGTAAACTGTTTATACACCACTTTTTTTTAACCACAGCAGAACATCAGTCAAGATGACAACATGCCAGTCACTATGAACAAGTTTCTCCTTTCATACATAGTAGCTGTTAGTTGCTCAAGCTGCTTGTAAATTTCATACCTCAAATAATAAAGTGAGAGCACCTCAATGTGAATAAAATTGTAATAGACAAAGATAATGCTTTTTTATTGCAGTTTATATTGCCAATATCTAGAATCCTGGAAACATATCACTATTATTATCATATCACTGTTGCAATAGTTGCATGTAACATGGTGAATTACTTCTCATATTTGACTGTAAAAGAAACTGTCTTGATAATTCAAGATTTAAGACAAGGATTTAATAAGAAATAGATCAGCATATATCTGTTTTAAGTTTCATAATAAGGAACTGTCATGATGCACAGCTAGAAAATTTCCTCAGTTAGATTTCACCACAGTTACTAGTCCGTTAGAAGAAGATGAAATACAATCTTAAAAAGACCCTGTAACCAATTGACTACATATGTCAAGTTGCCTTGAAAGATTAACTTAATTATGCTGAAAGGGGGAAACAGAGCTGGTAGAATTGGTAGGATTTAAAACTCTTTGATGTGCTCTTCTTTTAAAAAAAAAGTTTTGAAACTGCATCTAATACTATGAAAATGTACTGTTTAATGTAAATGTCATGCACATATATTTTTTGAATAGAAAATGTTACAGAATCCTTGACCAAGGAGTAAGTTATCTCAAAAAAAGTCTTATTAAAGGATGTTTTCTTAAACCTTGTAAGCACCTGTTATTGTATGTTTAATAAATCTCCCCAAATTTAGAGGGAAATAAGCCTGTGCTGAAAATCTACTGCCTGTTCATTTTTCTGAAGTAGCAGCTACGTATTTTACATTTCTCCTTAGCTAATAAATTCTACTTTTCTTGAGTTTCCAGGTTCTCATGGCCAGAGTCAGAGGTCATGGACACCACATCTGATTTATGGTTCCACCAAACACCAAATCAAGGATCTAAAAAAGCCTACTCATCAATCACAAAATTTTGGAGGATCATCAAATTGCCTGACTCCCTTGGTTTCATTCATAATTTTCTGGCCATCTGGGATTCTTCACATCCTCCTTACCCAGACCAGTCTCACTTGGGGTATTTCAAGGGTTCTGTCCTGTTTAAGCTGACTGAGACTCCAGAAAACATGCATTCTCTCATATCTACAGGGTGTCCTTGCAGAAACCCTGTCTTCTGACTACCCATTACACTTGGGTAGAGAGAGGTGGAGAGAGCTTGTCATTTTTAGGTTACAATTTATCTGAACTGTAAAGATCTTTCCTTCAGGAGGAACTGAAGCAGAGCATGCAAGTTTTTGTTTACCTCCACGGATGATAAAAAGAACCCAGCACGAGCCCAGTAGAGACACCAATATTTGAACAGACAACTCCCATCTCACATCTAACTCATCTGAAATGCTAATTCTATATGAACAACTTGTTTCTTATCTGTCAACTTATCTATCAGTAGATACTTCATACTGATAGACACATACACACAGAAGGTAGATTTAGTAATGGGATCAAGTCTAGTTAAATCCTACACACAGAAAGAAGATTTGGCAATGGGATCAAGTCTACTTATATCTCTTAGGCTTAAATTACTCTAATTTTGAGGATAGGAAAAGGAAAAGTATAGATAGGAAATTCATATTAAGTCTGAAAGTCTGAAATGTTGATTAAAAAGTTATGTATTTTAGAGAAAATAACAAATTTTGCAATACTTATGGTCAATATTTATTCCACTCAATAAAAAAATCAAATTGAAAAGTTTTTTTTCCCCTGAAATATTTCATGTTAATGCTGCATCATGTTATTTGGATATCCTTGAATGCCCTTTTGATTTTTTTTCCAAGTGTTTCTCTTGGGCCCTGCAGCACAACAGAACAGTTTCTGCTTGTTGTATCTCAAGCCATTTGTAGCCGTAAAATTATGTCAAAAGAAAGAAAGAATTTCTAAGATCAGGCAGTAAAGAGAATTGTAATATAAGGGCATATTTCAAAAGAATTTTTCCAATGGATTGTTAAAGTCAGATCAGAAGATTTTTTTTATCAAAAGAATAACACTGCAATTTTATCAGGTCATGAAACAAATGTGCAGTCTTAATATGACCTTCAAATACAGTGTATTTGGT
Organism: Tinamus guttatus; assembly: GCF_000705375.1. The sequence goes on along the minus strand of NW_010587076.1, from coordinate 30,078 downwards.
TGAATGACTGGCCATTTACTCCTTTCTATTTAAAACAGAGATAATACAACCTAGGGTAGAAAATTTACCAGTTAAAGCAAATAGCATGTCTACCAATCATTTTTTATACTAGATTGACAATTTAAGTACTGTATGAATAATATCTCTTATTTTAAAAAATGGAAGTATTTTGCTCTACAGAAAACAAATCACCAAAAAAGTGTATATAGTTGGATTTAAAGGGTGTTTATAACTCTAAGGACAAACGATATTCCCTGTTACACTATCACATTTTTAACCAAGGTAAGCTTTGGCTTTCTACTGTTCAAGCTTGATACATGTATACATTTCTGCTTATATACATATGCAGAAAGCAGAAGTATTAGAAAAGTGTTATAGTCTACATTTGATTACATCATTACAGTAAATCATGGCTGGGGCAGGGCATGAGTTTTGAAGGTCCCCCCAAAGACTTATTAACAAGAGTGGATCTTCAGGGAATGATCCCTTCCTCTAAAATTTGAAAGGTATCTTAATGTGGACACTCAAATGTGGATCCTTTCAGAAGACCTCAGACCCACAAACAGGATCTTCAGGGACAATATGCTGCTGAAAATAAAGGTGATTCTAACATAAAATCCTTGGGTCTAGATGCACTTTTTACAAACATTAGATAATCATCACAACATATCTCTTCCTATGTTTTAAAGAAGAAAAAAACTGAGACACAGTGCTGTCAAATGACATTACTTACAGGAAGCTTACATTTAGCAATACTTGTGCTTCATCTTTTCTCCATCATAGCAATGTTTCGAAAAAAAAAAAAAGTGTTACATAGCTGCTATTACAGAAATTCAGGCTTTCATAGAGAATCTCATTTAGAAAAAAAGACTAAAGCATGATATTCAGATCCTCCAGAAAAAATACTCCTAAATGTTTTTATAAACTGGATGGAGATCGAATATACATACATATATATGTATATATATATACGCACACACACACAATGTGTATATATATAGGTGTCATACATAGAGCCCAACTAGGGCAGCACAGTAATACTTCTCTTCACAGTATTTAGTAAATGAATCAGTAATAATATCTGGCATCACCCTCTATTTCCTAGATGTGCTACTCATAGAATGACAGAATACTTAAGGTTGGAAGGGGCCTCTAGAGGTCATCTAGTCCAACCCCCCTGCACACGCAGGGTCACCTAGAGCACATGGCACAGGACTGCGTCCAAGCGGGTTTTGAAGATCTCCACAGAAGGAGACTCCACAACCTCTCTGGGCAGTCTGTTCCAGAGCTCTGTCACCCTCACTGTTAAGAAATTTTTCCTCAAATTCCTGTGGAACTTTTGGTGCTTCAGTTTGTGGCCATTACCTCTAGTTCTGTTGCTGGCCAACACTGAAAAGAGTCCAGTACCATCCTCCTCACTGCCTCCCTTGAGGTACTTATAGACACTGATCAGATCCCCTCTCAGCCTTCTCTTCTCCAGGCTGAACAGGCCCAGCTCCCTCAGCCTCTCCTCATAGGGCAGATGTTCCAGGCCCCTGATCATCCTTGTAGCCCTGCGCTGGACTCTCTCCAGCAGCTCCACATCCCTCTTGTACTGTGGAGCCAAGAACTGGACACAATACTCCAGATGAGGCCTCACCAGGGCTGAGTAGAGGGGCAGGAGCACCTCCCTCGACCTGCTGGAGATGCTCTTCTTAATGCAGCCCAGGATCCCATTGGCCTTCTTGGCCACGAGGGCACACTGCTGCCTCATGGTCAACTTGTCGTCCACCATGACACCCAGGTCTTTCTCCGCAGAGCTGCTCCCAACTGTGTGAGGGAGCGCTCTGTGCCTTCATCCAGGTCACTGATGAATAAATTGAACAGGACTGGACCAAGGACCGACCCCTGGGGGACACCAATATCTACAGGCCTCCAACCAGACTCGGCACCGCTGATCACCAGCCTCTGAGCTCTGCCATCCAGCCAGTTCCTAATCCACCTCACTGTGCACTCATCTATCCCACACTTCCGGAGCTTGCCCAGGAGGATGTTGTGAGGGACGGTGTCAAAAGCCTTGGTGAAGTCGAGATAGACGACACCCACCGCTCTCCCCTCATCTATCCAGCCGGTCATTCCATCATTGAAGGCTATCAGATTAGTCAAGCAAGATTTCCCCTTGGTGAATCCATGCTGACTACTCAAGCACCTTGTTGTCCTCCATGTGCCTGGAGACAACAGCCAGTATGAGCCGTTCCATCACTTTTCCAGGGACGGAGGTGAGGCTCACTGGCCTGTAGTTGCCTGGGTCCTTCTTCTTGCCTTTTTTGAAGACTGGTGTGACACTGGCCTTCTTCCAGTCCTCAGGCACCTCCCCCGTTCTCGAGGATCAATGCTATAATTTCCATTGCTATAATTTCATAAGATAGACATATTTAGCTGTGAAATATTTTGCATTTCTTATTTCAATTAAGTAGGTCTCTATATGAATCTCACAATAGAAAAAATCAAATTAATGGCAGAGCATTGCCTATCTAATGGACCTAGAACTAGGGATGAGTACTGTTGCTTTATAAACTCTTCCCGTGTTTAAAAAAATTAGCAGAACAGTATCAACCAGCACGAGCAGATTTATAACTACTAGGTGTAGGCATTACAGGAAATACTGTCTTTACGGAAGAAAAAATAACTTTACAAATTTTTAACCTTTAAAATCACTGATGACTGTTTATACCTGTAGGTTTACAGCATATGAGAGCACTTTGCATTTCTGTCTGGCACGTGCATCTTTAAGCTCTATATTCTCTTATTCTAGAATAAATGAAAGAAAATAACAAACAAAGTTCAAAAAAAGCCAACATTGCATTTTAGGCAGTGCCTTATATCTTCAAAATAAGAAATTATCAGCAGTTAAGATCCATGTACCTCTTAAATAACGAAATCAATCTAAAAAAGTATGCATTTTAGCTAATCTTCCAGGGCATTAGCCAACTTTTCCAACAATTAAATAAATCTTTGTATACAATTAAAAGGATCTAAAATTAAAAAGATACTTTTCCTACTAATTTTACATCTTGACTGCATACATATACAGCCTGCACCTTTCCACTGACTTATCAATTCAAGACAAAGCAAACCAAAACAAAATGAAAAAAATACAATAAAAATGCTTGACTTGAAAGAGCAAAATCAAGGCAAAATTCAGCACAGGATGAACTTCTGTCCCTCTTGTTCCACAAGTAAGAGTACACCACTAAAGACGGCACTTTGTTTTCTCATTTAATTCCGTCGGTATGCCTCCCAAAGGGAAACAATGTCTGAATTATGAACTACTGCCTCAGGAATTCTCAAAATTCTTAAAGTACTTAGTACTTTGCTTCCCTTGTCCTTCATCCCTGAGCTTCACATAATAAGGTTAAAAAAACAACCCAGGTTTCTTGACAGGCAGGCTTCTGTGTGAATTCAACTGCTGCAGTTTCAAATGACTTTCATTTCTTGCTTTTTATGTGGTCAGTAAGGATTAATTGTCTGTATCTTTAATGGTGTGAAACTGCTTAGAAAAAAACGTCTGAAAATTCAGGCATAAAATCACAGCAAGAATGTTGCTGCTCAATGCTTTTTCCTTTGCACATAAAAATGACTATTGTAGTGACATAGAAGGGTTCCTATTCAGGGAAAATGGACTTTAATGGAGCAGTAGTACAATATTGTCTGGTTTGAGTTTTAAATTTGCTTTCAATTACTAAAAGGATTTCAAGTTCCAAAGTACTAATTCTCATTACAGGCGCTTTTTACCTGTGTATTAAAATACCCATACTCTTTTTGTATTTCCATTAATTTTCTTTCTGTTTCTAGGGAGGTTCTCCTTTTCTTCCCTTGCATTGAATGCCCCTGCCTGCTTACAGGTACTTAATATGAATCAATAGACAGTAGAAGACTAGGGACTTCCTTTCCTACAGGATGGACAATATGCGAAATACATCGTTGCTCTCTGAGATATTGAAGACTGAGAGGGTTCTTTGATCATGTTAAGAACTTCAGGATTGTTCAAAATTCCCTATAAACAGCTATTACACTTGCAATTGCTATCCTAGCCACACATTTCTCAGGGTTTGTGGAACTGAGAGTGGTATATTTTGAGTGTCCTCTGAAACCAACAGGAAACCAATGGAAAGAAACTACCTTGTATATGTTCTATGCAATACTGAAACAGCATTTCTTCTGTTGTTTCACCTGCCACCGTGCAACAGGAGGGGTGAGGAATCTCTATATTTCATCATTCAGAGCTAAGAAGAAATGAATAGACCTTCCTTAAGCTTCTCAGCCCTTTTCACCCCTGCATGGTAAAAAGGCAAATGCGCTTATTGTCAGATCTGCTATTCCTCCTCAGCTTCAGTCATCTCCTCCTTGAATGCAGGGGGGAAAAAATGGGAAAAGTAATGGTTTCTCTGCCACTCCCCACAGCCGTCTGTGAGTGACTACCTAGACCATGCAAGAGACAAGTGATCTGTGAAAAGCAGGTCCCAAGTACACAGGGTCACATTCCACCCCATGAAACATCTGCCCATGACATGCTACCATCTGTTTCTCACAGAAATTAAACACATTATTACAGGTGAATAAAATAATTCAGCAGGTAGATCCACATTCCATATAAGGCATTTTATAGCACAGAGATTACACAGATGGCAAGATGCCAACCATAATTCCTTGCTTAAGTGGTGTGGAGGCCTCCATTCTGAGAACATGCACTTCAGCCTGGGGCTGAAACTGAAAAATGTGAATGGACAACATAAATGAAAGAAACATGATAATGAACAGCACCATCACCCTGTTTTGTGGCATTGCCCTCATTTCAGATTCTTATGAACTTTGTTTCCGATTTTGTTAATTATTTTATATCAATTTTAGCTCCTAAGTGATATGTCTGAAAAGCATATCATTGTATGATTCAAGAGCTGTCACAATCAATTATATTCTCATCTAGGTTTGCGCGCTTGCAGAAGCTTTTCCAGCAACACCATTCACTCTAACTCTGCAAACATCATTTGAGGGAATCCCCTTTGAATTGATCACTGCACCAAGCTGGCCAAGAGCAAGCTATCCTACCTTCAAGTCTTAAAAAGAGACAGGGAAACATTTCTGCTACTGTCTGTGAAGGGTACATACAAGATTCCATTTACAGAGAGCTGCAAGTGACAACAGATGGTGTTTAGATGATTTCAGTCCTACTTGACTCTTTTATTTATACATCATTTATCTATGGTACCATTTGTGATCTAAACAAAGAATAATGGAGGAAGTTTGGATATTTCTTTTCACTGTGCATTTTCTGTTTGGTATTGAAATGGTTGCTCCTCATAATTTCATACTTTAGTTGACTCATCATGAAACTCATCATGAAATACAAAATAATGAAATTGTGAAATAAAGACTTATGCAAAACATACATTTCCACAACAATCCCTCTAGGTACATGTGAGCAGCTAAAAAATAAAAGCATGCTTCTATTTAGAAGATTTTGGCAGAATTATACTTAAAGTTGAATAATTTTCTTCTAAAAATGTGAATAATAGTATTGTTAATGCACAGATACACACAAACACTAAAATGGCAATACAGCACACCAGTGTGAACATTAGGCATTGATGTGTTTATTCTTTCCCCATTTTCTCTCTGCAGAAAGTTCTGAAAAACATTTGAAGAGAAAGTATGCATACTCTTACACACTAAATCATTTCAACCTACTATAAATATATATATATGCAATATGCATGCATATTTCACACTTCCAAAAATATTCTATACAAGTATTCTAAACTTTTTAAATGTTTAGAATTATTTTGTAGAAGTGCTGCCATAATAATATTTGTGAGTGTAAAAAAGCTCCCTTTTCTACATCAGTTTTGTCTCTCTGTCTTTTAGAATCCATCTCAAGACGGATTCTGTGCTGAAAGAGGAGAAAGCAAAGAAAAGCAGAAGAAATCCTGCTGGCTGAACTGAAGTAACTAAAGAGCATTAACTAGATGGGACCCATAATTCAACCTACTGGACAGTTCTTACATGCAACTCCATGCAGCTCATACCATCAATAGCAGTCTTGCTTCCAAGTACCTGGAGTTATAATATGGTAAGTGAAGTCCAAGAATTGATTATGGGATGAAAAAGAGATACATAAAAAGACATTTTTCTTTAGCTCCTTCTGACAATGTAAGACCCGAATACCTTGGCTCTCCATTGTGTTTCTAGTAGGGAAGGGCACATTCACAGTCCTCTAACCTTGGACTGTGGCTCAAAGCCACAGTTTATTTTTAAACACTTTAACAATAGATCTGTGAAATAACCTTCTGAGGAGTGTATGGGACATACCAGCATGCACATTTAACAGACTGAGAGCTAACAATGCCTACACAGCCAGTGACAGTCAGTGATATTGTAAGTGAACTTGATTGAAATACAATATTCAACACTAGCTGCATTAAGGCAACATGCTCAAGCTGTAGCTTCTCCTAAATCCTCTGCCCAGACCACCAGAGCAGTGAACAGACTCTGAAGGGGTCTGAGTCTTTACAGTCACCACACAGTGTGGGGTGATCAGAATAAGCCTTTAGAACTGCCAGGGCCAGCGGAAAACCTCTGAAGTTGCAGGCACAGGGTGCTGCTAAAGGAGAAACACAAAATCACTTAACCTCCAGTGTTTCCTCTCATACGGTCCCAAGAGAGCAGGCAGGTGCTGTACTTGCACCGATTACTGTAAAATGTGTATGTACTAATATGTGTGTATATGACACTGGTGATGTCCTAGTTTGCACGAAATACATGACCCTACACATTCTGTGAGCATAAGAAAGATTAATAAAACAAAATATTTATTCAAATCCACAAAGAAGGACAATTCAGAGTCAGGCTTCCTCCAAAATGTCATTCTATAAGGCATCTTCACACTGATTAGCTTTACTGACTCAGCCAGCTAGTTCTCTTTGTAATGACTAGAGAGCCCCTCCAAGAAATACTGCTTTCTCTTCATTTGCTACACAAGGTTCCTCGGAAGACTATCCTCTGAATTTGGCTGTGGTTTCATGAGAATTCTGCAATGATGGCTTGAATTTTCCCAGCTGATAGGCTTTTTTTTTTTTTCTTCTAAGTCATCAATTTCCAAATTCAATGCACAGCACAGCTGCACGAAGTGTGTTGGCAAAACAGCCAAGGGAGCAACGTGATGTGTTGCAGGAGGAGAAACCAACAGCTGAGCACAAAGTATGAGCACCACAGGCCAATACTGTACATATGATTTTGTCTTACAAAACCTTGGCTTCAAGGCAAAAACTTGCCTGAATTTGGGTGATGAAATCTCCTCTCTTCTCTTGGTCACATGCCAGTAGTAGAGGTGACAAATAACACTGTAGGCCTAAAGACTACCTGGACTTTCTGTATTTGGAGCCTATCCCCTCTCTCACTGCTGCCAACCTGTATAATCCCTATGACTCTCCACAGCAATGCAGGTCCTAAAACATCCAACAAATAACAGAAAAATGAAGTAATATTTTAGTAATATTTACTGTAATAATCAATCTGCCACAGAATAACTAGTATTTCTGGTATTTATACCAAATATTGAACATGTTACTCAGTGCTGGCAAGGATGTAGTAAAGGATTTGTACTAAAGGATTTTGTAGCACAAGGATTTGTACTAAATATTGAGCTCTGTGCTGACAAGGCTGCTAAGCACTATGTTTGCCCCTCTAACGAGTATCTTCAGTCAGTGAGGAATAGTAATTGTCAAATGAAGTAGGATAGAGGAGGGGGCATTAACAGATGAACATAACAAGGCTTTTTTTTCCTTCAGGACAAATCAGGTGAGATTGTGATCAGGAGTCACAGAGGTCTTAGTCCCGATCTAGTACAGCAAAAGCAGGATTATCTAGTCAGACTGTAAAAAGCAGGGGGAAGGAAAGATGTAAGGAAATTGAACCACCTTGAAAACCACACAAGGCATCATCTGGTTGCTTACAAAGTGAAGTGTTATCTCTTCAAGACATCTTTCTTTAAGTCTGATCTGAGGAGACACAGCTCCTCTTGATGTCAGTACTAGTTGCCAATACAGTCAAGAGCAGGCCTTGAAATTGGAAATGGACAAATATAAATTTTCACTTTTGTTCACTTTACTTCGCACTACTTCTAGCATCTGATACCATTAGATACCATCTAATAGCAGCCACCATTGCTGATTCTTTTTTACAACTGGAGATGCAATCAAAGAAAGGAAGAATATGTTTCTGTTTACTGACTAAATTTAGTAAGCCCTAAATTTGCATCAAAACCAACTTTTCATTAAGAAATAAAAGGGAAAGTATTTGAACACAGAAAACAATCCAGCTCAAACAGCTTATTCCAGCAATGCAAAGTGACAGCATATGCACTCATATAATCACATGGAAAATAATAATAGACCATCCCAGTGAACTGCATAGCATGAGAAAGCCAACTGCCCAAGGGATATGTCAAGAATGATTTATTTGTATACAGTGCTCCTTTTCCATGTGTCACTGCCTGATTTCTTCAATGGAATTACCCGAATCTCAGCAGAAAAGAACATCTATAGTTTCTTTCTCTCACCTTAACTCTTTTCATTTGAAAATGAATAACATAGTCCAAAAAGAAACATAAGATCTTTCTCAATGGCCGAAAAATTGGAGAAAGCTGTTTAAAAGCACTTAGTTTCCAACTCACATTAATGTACATATACACGAGTAAAATCTTACTGAAAATAAGATTGGTATTTTGAGACTGAATGACAGCTTTTCTTGTTACTTTGTTTAGGGATTTTGTTACATAATCTTTTGACTCAATTTTGCCCATCTTTTGCAAGGTAATTGTTCGGTCTCTATTTATCCATGATATTATTTCAAACTAATCAGATGTATAGGTGATCTATTCATTTATATAAATCACAAAGCTACTTTATTCTTCTCCTTACAACATTATGCTTTTCTTATTAACTTACTATATCCTTTTACTTCATTGTTTCTCTGATCCTCCAACGAAACTTCCCTGGAAAGTTTAAGGGAATGAGTATCTACAATGTCAATATAACCTGGTGGAAAAAAAATACATCAATTTGCCAGTATGGCTTATTCTGTCAGTTCTTTTAATAATAGTCAATATTGTGATTATTTTTAACCTCTCATCTAACTTGTATTAAACTTTTAAAATACTACTTTTTACTCAAAAATTCCATTCAAATTCTGTATTTCTGTACAGGATTTCTGTATTCTGATAAATATAGTAATTTCTGCAGTGATTTTGTCATAAATCTGAGGCTTGTGATTATCTTTTTTTGTTTGTTTGTTTTTGTTTTTCATTACACAATGCGTAAGTTTCATTTTGGCATTTCATAGAATCATAGTTTCATAGAATCATAATGATTGGAAAAGACCTTAAGAATCATCAAGTCCAACCACTCCTTGACTGTGAAGGAAAATTATGGCTTCCTTCATTCAAGTGCTACGAATAACGCAGCCTCTATTAAGTTTTGGTCAAATAAGAATAAAAACGATTAACTACCTTGAATGAATACAATTTAATACTTTGAACAACCAGGAAATATAGTATTTACTTCTTATGGGCAAAAATCAGCACATTCTGCAAAGTTTTCTTTTTCCACTTTATATACTAACATCATTTCCATCAGAACAATACTGGAATACCCAAACAGCAGAGTTTATTCTTACGTCATGTTTATGAATTCCAACTGTTCAGATAAAAAACAGGAAAAAGGACAAAAGGGAAGATTAGTCCAAGAACCTGTGCCAGGTGTGCAGAGTTTCCAAAATCCTCAGGAGTCCAGTAAAGTATTTCCCCCAGTAGGCCTAACACTTGTAGCAATGTACTATGCTTTTTAAAAGACTAGCAAAATTCAATATTGAATTATACACATCCATTGTAAATAAGTCACAATGGCTACATAAAGTACTATTAAAAGATATGAGCTGCCTTTTTCAAAAATCCACTATCCCGTACTGAGAGACCTGGCACGTGTGCTTTGCACAGATGCATGCCCGCAATGCAGATGAAACCAAAAGAGCTCCAAAATGGTCAGTATAGCCGCTAGACACCCACAAGATACCTCAAAAGTTCAATGAACACTTGGAAAACTTTGGTCCATGCAACTTTACATTATATTTTACAAGGTTCTGTCAAACTCAAGCAAGCAATCTCTGTCAGTTTATAAAGATGGCTTATACCTAGATGGAACCGTATGAGGAGGACAAGGTCACCTCTCTGTCAAGACAATACAAATTCTGCAGCAAATCCAGCAAAAAGAGAAATGTGCAATCCAATCAAAAGTACAGAATATATTTTGAAATGAGTGACCAGGAATTCATCATTATTATTGGAAGTATAAGCGAGAAGACACCTGGGCAGGAAAATGAAATTCAAGCAGCAGATCAAGCCCACATCATTGACAGCATCAAGCTCAGAACAGGATCAGCAGTAGTATTGTCCACTGCTTCCTCTGCAAGAACTGCATGTGGAAGGGGGTTGCTGATCAGAACCTTTCCAAAGATCTAACAACACTTTCTGCAGTATGGGTTTTACCCAGTGTGCAGAAGCCGAGTATGAAACAGCGCTGCCTCATCTAGTGGTCTGGCAGATGAAAGGATTTTTCTGTTTTGAAATCTTCAATAGCATTAACACTTACCAAAACAGAATTCCCATGACTAAAAAAAAAAAAACGGTTATTCCTATCCAAGCACCTAACTGTTCCAACTAAAGTTGATCTTGAACAATTAGTCTGTCTCTCTCTTGATCTTCATGTGTGCTATCTGCCACCAAAGCCCTTAAGGACACAATATTATTTCCCATTGTATTTCTAGATATATTAAAAACTTGAAATAGTGTAAATTTTACAAGACTTCCAAGTGACTTTTGAAGGTCAGAGAGCTTAAGTTTCAACTGGTATGGCTTTGGAAAAAAAATAAAAATATTATGAAGGAAGGCCACACATGACATAAATATGGAAATGGACACCAACATGGCAGTTGGATGCAGAAAACAGTCTGCAAGAAGATGAAATAGGTCCTAATATGCTCAATTAAGGTGGGCAAGTATGAAATACACCTATCATTAGCACAAAATGACATACTTGGAAAACAAGGTTTGCTGTCACTGATTTTCTTGTTCCTGCCAAGTAAAACGAGGACAAGAATGGTACACTGACTAATAAAAATACAAAATATTAAATACATTTGGACTTAATCATTAACCTTAACAAAATGTTCCATATTAGATACCATACAGCATTATTAAATGGGATAAATCCTGGATCCCTGCTGATGAGCAGCCTATTTTGTGACAGAGGTACCAGCAAAACATTGCTAATGTTTGCTTGATAGTGTCAAAGATGGTCATCAAAAGGATCCCTGATTAGCAGACAACAGCAAACCCTATGATAAAACTGCATGTTTAGCACACGGCTGAGTTGAAGGAAAGGAGCAACTGTGCCCCTTTAGGAAGGATACAGGCGAGCACTCTAAAAGACACACTGAGGTGCCACGAAGTACAGCGGTGTATGGCACAATGCAGAGCAGAGCTATGTCATGCAGTAACTCCTCCTGCGTCCCAGGACAGGCCGTAACGGCTTATTCAGCAAGGCAGTTAACAGAGAAAGACTGTCCTGGCACTATTCAGAGGGGAAGCACAGAGACAGAACTCTTTGATGTGAAACATACTGAAAGGTAGAGGTGGAAATTTCTAAACAAGCACCCACATCCGAAGTATTTCCAATATACCATTTGTATGATGATTAGGTAGTGACAGATTTATTTCAGAGGTAAGATTTTTTTTTTGCCCTTCTCCATGCCAATCCACAGAAAAGGAAACCAAAGAAGTAAACATTCAGTTAGCTTTACTGATGAGCTTGAGTTTCTCAGGGTAGAGGATTTCATGTCTCATATATTTTCAGTTTGCATGCAGAATAAAAACACTGCATTCATTTATCATCAGCCAATTTGCATATGGGAGAACAACAGCATAAACAGTCATGAGGCATTTTTATTTTCAAAATGTTGTGGCCTCTCACAAAGTCTTTCTCAAGTCTCTAGCAAATTTCATAACCTGCATTATTTTCCACCCATATTAGATAAGCAAGACAAGGATGATTATGCATTATACAAAGTACATTATACAAACCTCTAGAACAAACTACACATTCTGAGCTAATGCCTTTTAATCAGAGGCCTGCATCAGCAACTATGAAAAGTCACCCAACTGGAGAGAATGACTGGGGAACGTGTCAGGAGACTCAGTCCCCAAGAGTCACCTTGCCTCTCAGACCGCAGAGATTGACCTGAGAGGGTAAGAAGATCTTCCCTGAGTCCCTTATGAATATTCGGAGCTGCTGAGACCAGCAGCAATTCCTTTCTGCAAGATTCCTGATCCTCTGCAGCACTATAATGCCCAGTTCAGAGCAGGTCCCCTCTGCAAATCCCCAAATAACCTAAAAAGGTTATCTGTGAGCATGAAAATAAAACTCACGCAAAAAGCCATCTTGAACAAGTCTATGCCACAGAGACCACACGCCGGGTTAGCACTATAAATGCACCTCAGTCAGGATGCAATCAGGAAAAGGCTTCATCTACTCATAACAAGAACCACTTTGCTTCCCCATGCAAATAGTCCCTGGTGAAGAGAGATGTTCCCTAGCATCAGTTATGTTTATTAAGTCACTTCCCCCTCTTCTTGAGCTCTTGTAAAGGAGCTTGGAAAAGACATCTGTTCATTTTATTATCTGACTGCTGCTAAGGAAACAATAAGAGGACTGGTAAACACTCATAAATGAAGCAATCTGTATTTCCTTAAAATACAACTGTTGTATTTTAAGTTGTTGTTAATGGCAACAAAGAATGGCCATCAAGTAAATATAAACCCACTGTTCAACTACCTTAACACCATTTTTTTTCTAACTACAAGAACTTGTTCAAATACAAAAACATGTAAAACTTGACTGCACTTAAACATTTCTAAGCTTTATTTCATTTTTATATATTGCCCCTTGCCTTTAAATGCACTTTTTATATCTCAGAAGAAATATTTTAGGTAACAAAGGAAAACAAGCCTCTATGAAAGTGACAGTTATTCAGAAATGAGCCAATTTAGGAATCTTACAGTTCTGCACTCTCTTACATGACACAGGAGAATCTATATTAACATGACATATTAGGGAAGTACATGTGCAGGTAAAAAGGAGGAAATGCCCAAAGTTTTAAGAAAGCACTGATAGCATCTTTCAGATTCAGATGAAGTTGGCACTGAATTTAGGTGAATCGGAGGAAGTACAAAAGTCTATAAAATATGTAATGCATGCCCCAAATATATGAAATTAAAAGATTCCTATCTTCTGCTATTATAATTATTAATTCAATTGTGGTAACACCAAAATTTCAATTGCAATCAAAGTATATTTTTGCGAACACTGAAGTGACAAGTCCCTGCCCCAGAGAGTTTCCAATGTAATTTGAATACATAAAATCAGTAATGGCCTAATTGATTCAAAATTTGAGAGGATGCCTATAACCAATTATCTGATGAAAGCAAGGATGACATTTCTGAGTAAGTTTAGTACAAACACCATTTGAATATTTCATTAAAAATAGCATTGTATATAGTTATTTCTATTTGTATCAACCTGGATAGCCAGTGAATGTTAATTAGTTGCAAATTTTACAAGGCATGATCTTGAGGGCCTGTGGAGTTATTTTTCATCATAGTAATTAAGTTGCTAACCTCTGTAGTTACATACTTAAAAGGTACATAACATTTATTACTCATGCAGAATGGAACTAGATGGCAGGGATTATGGCAAAGTAAACCTGTTACTCTGTAGTTCACTTTCTCTATAAGAATAAATACATATATAAAAAACCATATTTTTATATGTATATCTGTATGTATGCATGCACGTATACATACAATTACGAGGATAATGTTCATTGTGGTTTAAATCAGCTACTAGAAAAAAATTAAGTTCTCATTATGCTTATTCTGAAAATGTATGTAACAACTCCATCAGCTGTCTCGAATTTGATTCTAGTTGGCACTATGGACACTTTCTTCTAGCTACATACCAGTCAGTTTTTTCTGCAGCCAGACAGAACAAGACTTTGCATAGTACTTTAACATAGTGTTTAACCAGCAGGCCCTGTCACACAGTTGCTTCCTTGTCATCCTCGGGCTACCACTAATCAAACGATACTAGAATAGTAAATCTGGAAAAAAAAAATACTCTCTTAATCTTAAGGCAATTTCTTCAGATCATTGGGTTATTTCTTATGGAATCCAGACAGAATACGAAGTGCATGTGCAGCATTATGTAGGCATTAATGAACAAACATAGATGTCTCTGTTGTAAACATCAAAATCTAGGTTCCCCTCATAATCACTGGCTTCATATCAGCTCAAAGTAAGATTTTATCCTTCCATTGCAGGCCAGATGGAGATGAGACAGCAGTCCTGGAGCAAGCAAAGAGTTGAAAATTAAAACATTTGCTTGACATTTGCTCTCTTTTTCCCGAGTGTATGTTTTAAACTGGGGCAAGG
>NW_010587076.1:0-11559 GCF_000705375.1 Tinamus guttatus | reverse complement strand
TGAGGGAGCTGGGCCTGTTCAGCCTGGAGAAGAGAAGGCTGAGAGGGGATCTGATCAGTGTCTATAAGTACCTCAAGGGAGGCAGTGAGGAGGAGGATGCTGGCCTCTTTTCAGTGGTGGCCACCGACAGAACTAGATGTAACAGTCACAAACTGAAACACCGAATGTTCCACAGAAACTTAAGGAAAAATTTCTTAACAGTGAGGGTGACAGAGCACTGGAACAGGCTGCTCAGAGAGATTGTGGAGTCTCCTTCTCTGGAGATTTTCAGAAATCACTTGGACGCAGTCCTGTGCCACGTGCTCTAGGTGACAGTGCATGTGCAGGGGGGTTGGACTAGGTGATCTCCAGAGGTCCTTTCCAATCTTAACCATTCTATGATTCTATGATAATTTTTCAAAAGATTGTAAGTACAACAGTCTGCTTATTTGATTTTCTGGCTAAGAGATAACTAAAATCTTAAGGCTCTTCAGACTTCCATCTTTCTCTTGAAAACTGTTCCTACATTCAGCGGTCTGTAATGGCATATGTATACAAAGAAAAGCTAACTGGAACTGAAATCGATAGGGTAATTTTCTTCTTAGATGAAACTGCTATTTTCCATGAAGAACTGTAATTCAGCACATATTTGCCCTGGCAGTAAAAAATACCTGAAATATAGACCCTAATACTAAGTATATTTATTCTTGGCCTATTGGTTAAGCCCAGCTTAAGCCCTGCAGGCCCTTGGTGAGACTTCACCAGGACCCCACTCAATGCAAGCTGCATGTCTTCTCTGGGAAAAGGGTTTCTCAATGAAGGGGTTCGTGAAGGCCTCTTTGTAATCCCATTACATTTGTTTTCATAAATGACTCAGTATTTGTTACAGTTCATTCCCCAAGATGGTTCTCCCTTCACCATGGAGAATCCAGGACAAATGCTATAGACCTCCTGCTAGAGACCAGGGAGATGGAATTTTTAAAAGCAGGATATACCTAATAGGAACACAGTTAAATCACTGGGTTCTCCAGCATAAGCAGTTACTCTCTTTATTGAGTTAGGGAGTTCGATCTATTAGCAACAGAACAGGACAAAGATCCTTGAAAGTCTAGTTCTTGTTTGAACTCAGGGTGATTCTGTTGTTACATTTTTGGATGAATAGTAGATCTTTTACAAGACTTACAGAAATTGCTAATAATTCCATTTCTATTCATAGAAAATCCTTGCATTCTAATTCCAACAATTTACCATTACCCAGATTTCTGCCTCCTTTAATTTTTGATTTTATGTTTAAAAAGTAAAAAAAAAAAAAAAAACTTTCCTTTATTACATCCCCAATGTATGTTCTTTAAAATTCTCCAGAGATACTGCAAAAAAACAGCTATAGACAACTGTCTGTTAGTTCAGATTATCATTCAGTAAATTTTCAATGCATATGGTATTTTAAAATCTTCCTTTCTGGACACCTTATGACAGCTTTATACAGCACAATGTGTGGTTTAAACACTTCAGAACTAGAATATTTAAGGACAGGGTTTCCGCAAAGCACTTAAATGTCATGCTTTTTTTCCCCCTAAAGTCACCACTATTTCCAGGAAAAAGTCAGTATAAGAAATCATTTATTCATAGCTAACAGAAAATGTCATGGTCAGAAAAAGTCCTTAATGTGCAAATAAACTTGTCTTTCATTCACGATATCCAACTTTTTGAAAAGCCAACTTAATTTTCATTTTTCTTTTGGACAGAAATAAGTACTTTTAGAGTCAGAGTTTAGGTAATTAAAATTCTTCAAGTATAAACTTAAAACATGTCCCTCTTTTGTACAGTTAGCTTTAAAAATGCAAGAGGAAGAAAGTAGATCACTTAGCCCATATAAATGAAATAAATGGCTGCGGTTCTATGAGTTGAAGGATGCAGGATGATAAAATGTTGCACATTTATTAAGCTAGAGAGATACTTGAACAACCAACTTTAGTCTATTACTTACACTATGAATCTTTGATTCAAATTTCAGAAAACACATTGTTTCAAATATCTCATTCAAAGTATCTGTGCAGAATTTTAGTTCTTTACTCCCCCAAATGACAGTGCCTCAGGGGAACATGAAAATCATTTGTAAAATGAAATAGGTGAGATGGCCATGAAGAAACAGATCTTCCACCAAAATTCTATGCAAGTTAGCTGAACCCTTAGGTTTCCAAATAAACTTTTTGAGCTCAAGTAATCAGCATTTCCAAACAAATTTTGCTTTGCCTGAAAATCTATGTTTTTTTTTTTTTTTGGATAATGTCTGAGAATTACTGTTGGTGGTGATTCCTAGTAAAATTCTAAATTATTTCACAGTTGGAATAAACAGAGATTATAAAACTGGTCTGCGGTATAATGTGGAAATGAAATTCATGTCCAGCTCTTCCACAAATTTTTATGTTATTACTCCGATACACATGAGCTACTCAATAGTGCACCTTACACACTAGATAAAAAATTAATTAGCATGGTAATCAAGTTTATTTAAATAGGGTAAATTTTTATTCTGAAAAAAAGTTATTCTCATATAATGCATTCACACATCTCAAAATATATTTGCAGCTTTGAATTTGTTTAGCTTTCCCATACACCCTTATCATGTCATTCTACAGATCTGGAAATAAATACCTGTAAAAAGGTTAGGTAGTTTGCAAAAGCTTCTGCCAGAGATGGAAACAGAGACCAAAATTATTATTTCCTAGCTTTAGTCATCAGCCATTCCCCTTAGAATACTTTTAGAATACTTAGAATCCCACTCTAGAATACTTTTTCATAAATAACATTTCCAACATTTTCTGCCTCATTCACTGTTAAGATTCCAGTTCACCATTAACTTTATAGATTTGTCAAAGGGAAAAAACAGCCTGAACTATTTGATGAAATCAATCAGCCTAAAAGTGCAGTCCCATCAAAACATGACAATTCAGAAGAATGGAAGTAAATGGGCTCAATATGAAGCAGAAAAGAACAGTTTATGAACACAAATTCAAGTACTTTAATACAGTTTGTACCCATAGATATGACATCGCTGTATATGTCTTTACTAACCGGTTAGTCGGCAATACTGGAGGCTCTTACTATGGATGTCAAATCCATCAAATTTCACCTGCCTAAAAACCATTTAGACACTCCAAACTTGTTTAGACTACTTCATCTCATCATAAAAAACACTTTACAAGAATATTTTTTCCACTTTTTGCCTATCACTTTACACAAAGTACTCTGCAAGAAATTTAAATGTTCAATAATCCAAAGCACCCATTTGAATCCATTAATTTGAAACTACTTGACTCCATATGGACAAAGTCAGTACAGTACCTTTCTTCTTTTCAGTGTCACAAATACCGAATGGAATTTATCTTGTTAGAAGAGAGAGATATATTTCTTTTTTTGTATGGAAATCAGATACATTTAATTGATTATATTTAAGTATTCACAGATATGTGTAATTTCTCCTCAGCTACAGTAGCATATAAAAACTCTAATCACGGACCGAAATACCAGGATGTATAGAGATTTGAGAAAGGCTGACTTTGATAGACAAGAGGGATCTTTAATAGGTCATAGTCAACATAGGTCAACAATCCATACAGACATGGATTGTTAAGGCAAAAAACAGGATTAAGATTAAAAAAAATTATATTTGGTTATAAAACTCAGTACCAAGAAATGTTATTTAAGAATTTCATCAACTCTCTTAATTGCTAAAGGAAGAGCCCTGAAGAAATGAAAATGATAGAGCAATTATATTTGCTATACTGCACAAGCAGAGAAGGGGGAGGTGAAGTTGTGCAACTGCTTGACCTTTTGCATGTTCTGACTTCTGAATTACACAAGCCTCACGACTTCTGCACTCACACACAGCAGGAAACCTGAGCGTTCCCTGGGCTTTGCGTGTCCCTCTGAAGCACTGCAGACCTTCCTGGGGCCTGGCACTACCGATACTTATCTCAGAATGATCTCAGCAATCTCAATGCATCTCTTAACACAGAGCATGAAGAATAAGTTATTTGCTGCTATACCCAGACTTTTGAGCTTTTTGGCCTGTTGAACTTCAAAGAATTTCATTATATAGATGTTTCGACAGACCAATACGACAGCAAGAGTTCACCCTGCTACCAGTCAGGGCTTGTTAAGAGTTACCAATCAGGTATGTCATCAGGCATGACCTCCAGCTCAGCAACTGTACTGGGGAAGTTCTCCTTCTTAAAAATTATCTGTGAAAAGTCTTGTAAAGGGTATGTAAAGCTGAAGTGGAGAACAGATTTGCTAGAAAATTGTTCCTAACAAACTATAGCTTTAGCTATGTAGTACTCTGTAGCAGTCATTTTGTCTTTTTTTTTTTTTTTGCCTGCAGATTTCAGCAACAATATATTAAAGACATTAAGAATTACCATGAAAAAAAGGTAATTTTAAGACATTTGAGAATTAAAAAATAAATACATCAAAATGTATCATTCTTACAGCCTTGTGTCAAAAAAATACCAAAATGCCTTTCTGAAGGCTACTGTTCACATCTCCCAAGCTATACATTTCATCCAAGCTACAAATTTCACAACTCCACCTTAATATTTTTCTCCTCTATGTACAACTTTTTTCTCCAGTCTCTCTTATTATTATACTACTTATTTATTTTTACTTTTGAAACAAAACCCCTTTCTCTCTTTTAACTATTTTACTTATGCTACTTGACAACATGCTATGAGTTTTCAGTCAAAAGCCTGTGATTAATCTCATGGTACAGCTTGAGAAGACAAGGCAGAAAGTCACCCTTCTACTCACCTTGATGCATTTTAGCTGCCCAGGAAGACTTTGCATGCAGCTTTGAAGCAGCTTCCTACCGCAAGTTTTGGCTTCTCATAGTTGGGAACCCCTGTCGTACACCAACAGAGGACATTGAAAAATGTATTTGTTACTTTTTCCTATAAAAATAATAACTTACTACAAATACAACATTCAGTGTTTTTAGGAAGGGTTAGATTCTTCAAATATTTATATTTGCATTTACATTGCATATTTTTGAAGGATATATGAAATATATTTCGTGCATGTAACTTCTCATTTAAACATAAAGCTCTTCAGAAATATAGTTCCTTGCGAATAGATGCACAGTAACCTTCCATAAATTGTGGTTGTGGAAGGAGTGCCAGCATTTCCATGGCTGCACAGCAGGATGGGAGCAAGTGCTCCCTGCTCCTAGGGAGGCATGGATACCAGCTGGAGTGGTAGCAGAAAGGGAGGACGAACAGAAACCTCCCTTTTCTCTGCTGGGAGAGGGATCTGAGGGATCAACGTTCCCTTCTGCGTACTGTATATTCGTTCTATACATACTGGTATTGAATTAATTTGACAAAAATATAAGGAATTTAAGATAGGGATTTGCAATAAAAACAAATGGGGGATGTAACCATGGGTTACAGCTTTGGGTTGCTTTGCTTCTCGTTGCATCCAGAGAAACAGCACTCTGTTTTCTTTGTTGCTAAACAAAAAGGAATCGTAAGAGACAGAGGCTCTGTTATCAATTTTTCTCCACAGTTTAAATTTGACTAACTGCTCAAGCCAAAACACAAGACATTTTTTTTTTGTCTTTACAAATTTTAAACAGAATCTCTGCCTCATTCACTCTGTACCTTCCAATACCAACAAATCATGTACCAACATCAGCTGTTTTGATTTGAATTTTCTTTCTCCTTGCTTCCTTTCCTTTTTTCTCTCTCCTCTTGCACACAAATCAATAATCTGTAACAAACATGACATGCGTTAATGCCAAAATCCAAACTACAATTTTTTGGCACTTGATGAGAGAGAAGAAAAGACATGCCATGGGCAGGGAAATATCCATGGGAATAGTATACATGGTAGTTGACACAGAAGAGCTTCAAAGCCAGTTTCTAAGGCACTGTATGCAGAACCAAGTCTGAATATATGAAGTAGAAGAAAATCACTTTTATCTCTCAGAATTAAGTAAAAATTTCATCTGGAAACTGCCTATTAAGGAGTTTAACTATGATAAATTATCACAACATTATTTTCAATATGCTATGAACAGCTGAAGAGAGGGATTTGAATGAAATGTCTGTCTCAGCTTTAATCAGTGTCATTTCCTGAAAGCTGTAATAAGGTTCATTTCTGCAAAGCATCTTTCAGTTTTTCCCCTTGCTTATTTTATCTCAGCAGAAAATGCAAGATTAAACAATTCTTAGCATTAGACCAAATGTGACGTGCTATATAAAGATTTAACAAATCCTCCGAATAAGTTCTCAGGTGGAAAATTAAGGAGGAAAGGAATAAATATATAATGTATAAATTCACCACAAATGAAGTTGCTCTAAGTGTTGTACAAGAATGAAGACTACTGGCCCATTTCAACTACTGGAAAAGTACTGTAAATATCATCTCTTTCTAGCTAAAAATGAAACAAAATCACTAGGAACTAAGAAACTTGAGTATTTGACAAAGGACAGTTCACAAATGGCTCACAGAGCTATTCCAGCTGTTTCCTCCATCTTTTTATCCTAAATCCTTAGGAGCACTAAGTGTCTGAGTAAGTCAGAATAATCTGGATACTTTATGAATAGCTTATAAAGTCTGAATCATCGCGTTCATATTCTGGTTTGAAGGTTCTCCATGGAGCAGACAAACACTAAGCGTGGCAATTTCGGCAGCGACTCTGTGCAGGGCAAAGCCCTGGCTTTCTAAGGAGTCTGGGCCTTTTCTCCTGCCAAGCTAAGGGACACATCCACTCAAACAACAAGCAAAGACAACCCAGAATTTCAGCCCAAGCATGAACCTAGGCTCCAAGCTATCGTGACAGCAGACACTACTCAACACAGGCATTGCAGAAGACAGAGACTTTAAGACGCACAGCACCCGGTATAGCAATGAATATGAGGCGGCTTGAGAGTTAAAATCACCAGCAGACAAAAGCAGAGGCAGCCCTTATACCTGAAGCTCTTTTATTATTATTTAAAAAAAAAAAAGACCAAAGCAAAAGAAAAGAGCTGCTTTTTAGCCTTCTAGTACAGACAAAAAGAAGGAATTAGCAAAACAGAAATTCACTGGAGAGAAGAGGGAAGGTGTTATGTCACTTTTTGACACGAAAGTTAAGGTTATGGCCAGCAGGCAGTGGGAAAACCTTATGATGTTTGTTGGTGTATAATATAAAATTTGATCAAGATTTGCAAATTGGAAGTGCTGTTTGTCCACACTGGGAATTAGCTGCTGGTGTGCACCATGAGGAAGAATTTGTACCGCTACAAATTTCTACTGCATTTCTACTTTCAGCTACAAGCTCAGCTACAGACTCTGCACTACTATTTCCAAACTACTTAATTCAATATCTGCAGTTTCAGGTAACTGAGAAAAAGTGCAAACTGTAATAAAAAGTACTATTGATACATTGAGTATTTGATGAAGAAACACACACACAAAAAAATTAAAATGAGGACTACTGATTCCTGTAGAGACATGCCATGTAGGGGCATGTAAGGGCATGACATATGGGACCTTTGGATACAAACTGTTCAAATAAATAATCTTCTACTGCTTCATAAAATTCCTGTGAGTCAAATTGTTCTCAAGTATGTTGTGACACAGTAGCTAACATGCGTCAGAATACTGCATGAAATCTCTTAGTGGCTAAATTATTACTCCGGGCGGGGGGAACAGGCACACATATTTTTATATGGATGGCTATTTTCTGTTTATATTTAGGTGTTGACTAAATGCACTAATTACATTTTAAATGGCCTGAAATCCAGCAGGATGCATTAACTGAATCACTGTCCACATGGAGAGGTAAACCTATACAGTACACAAAAATTACACTCAGCTTGGCCACTGGACTACCTGGGCACTGCGGTGTAGCGCTGTTCCAGCACACATCCTCACTCTGCAATTGGATCATTCTATGATCTGCTGGACATGAGGATTAACTGGATATCAGGAACTGTAGCTTCCACCAACCATGGCTTCCACTTCCAGGCTCCATGGTCCACAAGTCACCATGCAGTTCAGCAGCCTTTTCTTCCTTCCTCCTGCTTTTCCCGCTTTTTCTCTAGGTTCTTTCTAAGGCACCATTTCTTTACTTCTACTCAACCCACAGCAGTCACAGCAAGTTTACTTATTTCCCATTTTGATTCCCAGAAAATCAATGACTAGGTAGCTAGTCCCAAATATGGTACAGAACATGGTAAAAAGGTCCCAAAGTCAATGGCAATATTTCCAACAATTAGCATCATCAGTTAAGCTCTTTACTACTGGCTATTTGGATGCCCAGTTACCAGAAACAAGGAATGGACACTTAATTGAATCAAGGCACAGTCATTCCATTCATAAGACCATCGCTGTAACAAACACAACAGGATGAGGTTGATTCTATGACCAGATAACAGTGGTTGAGAGTTAGCAGAATTCTTTGGCTTTTCGTTCGGACAGTGCCCATTTTTGACAGAGGGCAGTTTATATAATGATGACAAATGTGAATGAGCAGCTGTCAGAAGTGTTTGGCATTTAAGATCACTCAGCATTGGCAGCCAGCCAAACAGTCCCTTTCTGAAGGAAAAAAAAAGAGTTTTCAAAATACCAAAACAACACCTAAAAATCAATCTATTTCACATAAAAATAGCAACAGGAAACAGTAATCACCACAAAGTATTGACTGGAGAGTTATGGAAGGGAGATTCTTGACCATTTTGGAACCTGGGAGAGTGGCTCAGTGTTACCATCCTTTCCCCAAGCTGCTTCTTGTTGGTCTTCTCCCAGAGCCTACCAGTTGCACATAGGAAAAGACTGTGGAAGCAACCTTACTTCCTTTCGAAGCACAGCTTTTGTTTCAAGCTATTTAAGAAGACCTGAATGACTCCTCCTTGTAGCTGAGATGTTTTGGCCATAATAACCTCCATCTCGATGGTAAAACACAGGCAACTGTAACAACATCTTCGGCATCTGCAGGAAAGAGGATCTGTCTTTGCCCTTAGCAGACAAGGAAAGCATTTGTCATTCAAGCTTCCTTTTTATGGCCACATTTCAGCAATCGTTACGGCTATGCAGTCACACTGAGGTCAATGCACTGGCACCAGGGTATATAAAAGCATACTTTGGCTCATGTTTTCTGTGTTAGACTCTCTCTCACCAAAAAGAAAGAGCTTAAATTAATTAACCACTAAGCTTTAATTTGCTAATACTGGCTACTCCTGTTTCTCTTTACATATAGATTCCTTTTAATAAATCACTTTTGTAGTCATGAATTCTTCCTGCTTATAAGAATACAGAACCTAATTTAAAAGATTAATTTTTCCATCTTAAATATATTGCCTTTTGATACTGCCAGATACTAAGCAATTTGTTGCTCAGGCTTTTTCAGCCCATGGGCTTCTAATATGGAACTGGGTTGGAGTAGTGTCTTTCAAAATCAGAACAAGAGGAACTTCTTTCAAAACAGCCTGCATCAAACCTTGTCTAGTTATAAAGATGAGCCCTTCATTTCCTATATGAGATAAGCAATGGCCAAATAACATACCTGTCATCTGCTGCTTCACAGCTTCTTTGGTTCATTCCCTCTGTATCAGAAAAATCAGTGGAACTTTATATTCTGTCCCTCGTGATACAAAAAAAAAAAAACCTCAATAAATGGCCATTTGAAGCCATATCAGGTTCTGGTCAAATGCAAGCTGCAAAATTTAAAGTTTCATCAATACAAATTACCCTCTGTTCCAGTTTTTAGCATTCATTAGCATATGATATGAAATTCTTTACTTTCTATCTTCCTTAGATTTTCCAGCAAGTAGTTGTTTCTATAAACAGTTTCAACAAAAACAAGTTTCCTTTTAGCTGGAAAAAAAAGAAGTTTTAACCTAAATTCATTTTTTGTACAAAAAAATACCATCTGAACCCAGATGGCAGGTCTTCCAGCTTAAAATTGCAATAGGGAACAGGTGTATTTGAAAGCAGAGCCTGTGAACTGAAACAATTACAGTCTATCAGTGCACAGAGTAATACTCAGCCCACCCACATAGCCATTAGCTCGTTTGCCCATCAAAATGCAGGAACTTAATAAACTGTAATTTTGCATAATTCATAAGCAAACAATTTCCATCTGTTTTACCTTCAGACTCAGTACTGATTAGGGGTCATGGCTGTAATGAAGTAGTGAATACTCAAAGGTACTTTACCAATATAGCCATATGCTGAGAGAAACGCCTGAAGGCTTCAGAACATTTGTAGTATTTTCAAGCTTAAATAGAAGAAGAAAAAGGATCGGGACTTGAAAACCTAAAGAAGTGATGGGATTTCCAACATATCTATGCCACAATACGTCCACTCTTAAAAAAAGAAAAGAAATGAAAAAAAAAGTCCAAATGAGAATGCGTATTAACTTTACATCTTTGTAAATGCAGTCTTCGTTTTTATTGATTTGTCTGCTAAGCAGAAGTCTCTTAAGGGAGGCAAGTCCAGATCCATTTATAGTCTTCTTTTCAGGCTATGGGACTTAGAAGGTAGGCCACTGCTGCTCCTCACACAGTCTAATAACACCCTATCCCTTCAACAGGCTGAAAAAAAAGCAAATCTTACTCTTCTCTTCCCCAGCTGCTCTATGCGAAGACATATACACTTTATTAATTATATAAATGGCAAATAACGGATATCGTACAAAGTATTCTGGTTCATCCCGTGTTCTCATTTCCAGGGAAAACACTCAGATCACTAGTATGCCTTTCAGCATTTACAGAAGTAAAACACAAACTTATAAATTGTATAAATTGTCGATTTTCCATTTATTTCTGACCCTCCCATTCATCTGCCATGAATTCTTCAGGTGCTCCTGGTTTTCCTAGTCTATCTGTGTTTTGCTTACAGGGATTAGTTACTAGTACTTACTTTAAAAAAAAAAAAAAAAAAAAAAAAAAAAAAAAGCACAGCTTGGTATTCAGCTAAAAAGCCTTCTACAGAAGATCTCCTGATCTCCTGGCCACCTCAGAGCTACAGCTCCAGAATGATTGCTTGATTTCAGCTTTTGTAAGAAATAGATGCTGGCAGCTGCTGAAGGCTTTCTTTGCTGCTGCCTCTGATTACAATACATAAAGATCATTTCGTTACTCCTGTTCTAGATATCATGCATGTGATATGACATCTGGAGAACTTGTACTGGCATGTTCAGTTAACTTTCCTGACATTTTGCCAGAGAAGAGAGAACTCTCTGATTAACATGAAAAATGAGAGTGATCTGTAAGCTAAGTAGATTTACAATAGGAAGGAAAAAGAAAAAAAAACTTTATTTAAAAAGAAAAAAAGGAGAAAAGAGAGCAACAAAAGCTCTCAGGAGTTCTCAGGAAAAAAAATGACATAAAACAATATTCTAAAATTACATTCAAATAATTTCAACAGACAGATGTCTGTCAACAAGCAGTAAAAGAAATTCCAGCATGAAAACAAAACAATTGCCAAGACAAAAATGATTATAAGGATGCATTCCTCCTAATATACCTATGGATTTGGAGTTAAAGCTCAGGTAGGACAGGGCCTTTGCTCTGAATCCTAGCTGATCTACATAAT
>NW_010587074.1:12417-31245 GCF_000705375.1 Tinamus guttatus | reverse complement strand
AAAAAAATCAGCAGATTCCCCCCTGTTAGTGTCCATACTAGTTTCTACAGTGCGTAAGCACAGCTCGATCCTGGATTACTTATGGACTCAGAGCAGTGCTTTAGCATTATTAATTATAACTTCTTGCCATGATTAATTGCACAAAAACCCTTGAAGAAATACACTGGACACTTGCACTATATGCCTTGCACTAAAAAAAGGAATCTATAAAATTAATGAAATGCACTTGTCTTTCTCTCTTTGCATATATCCATTTTAAATACAGTAATGAACAGAGAGAACAAGAGCAGAGAGTCCACACAAGAACAAAGGAAGACTGAAATAATCTTTAGAATGAAAAAGCTAATACTTTCCTTCAGAACTGATGGCAAGATAATATTACCTAAAGAATTAATAATTTGGAAGAGCAGGCTAAAAATAAAGTGATCAAATTTGCCAGTAAAATAAAGCTTAGGTTTAAAACATAATCTTTAAAAGCCTAATCAATAAGCTTTGAGAGACTTTCCAGATAGAGATATATATATGTGTGTATATATATATGTGTGTATCAAGCTGGTGGGCTGAAAAGCCTAGTAACTGAAGAAATTGAAACCTGAATAAATTTAAGATAATACATACTGAGAAATGTAATCTAGTCTAAGTCTCAAAGGGAAGTATCTTGGAAAAAGTAGTGCTACCTCTCCCCTGCTCTATAATAGCAAAAAGCTCCACAAATTAAATAATTAGTGGATAGAAGTGTAGTAGATCTAATATATCTGAATTTTACTGAGGCATCAAATATTTTTGCAATAAATTAGTTCTAAAAGTGGCAATTCTCACTCCTCTATCCTCTCAGGGTAGTCTCGATTAATGTAATATGTATTTATTAATATTTTAAATTAATTTTTAAAAA
Organism: Tinamus guttatus; assembly: GCF_000705375.1. Next base: position 30,353 of record NW_010587074.1, on the reverse strand, counting down.
GGAAATTGGTAGCTGTATGCCATAAGATATTAACAAAGAGAAAATTATTCTAAAAGCAAAAGAAAGTTGCAGTGGGAAAAACAGATAGCTGAAAGGATGGGGATACGCTTTAGTCTTATTTCCTAAATTCTCAGCTATTTTCAAGAAAGCAGATGAGGAGTGTAACAATTACGTACCTTATCTGCAGGCAACCTCATGAGACAGTAGGAGAGCACTCCATGGCCTCACCGCCTGCTGTGTAAAACGTACTTCCTTTTACCTTGTTTAAACTGATCTGGCCAATCCATGTTGAGCACAGAATGCTCAGGAAAGAAGGATAACTTCATTTCCACTTCTACCTTTCTCTGAATGTGGCTGGATATTATTTCTTTCGATAGTGGAGAAACAAGACAAATTTTAAAAAGATTTAGAAACAGAGCAAATAGCAAGAAAGGATAAACTCTTCCATCTATGTAGGATTATATTGATATTTCTGTGCATCCCACGCTTACACTGGCCAAAGCAGTCCAGAAGACTGAATGGCTTCAAGTGCCCAGTTGTCAGCAAGTCTCTCCCGGGGACTGGGGAGCAATTCTCCTGCTTCAAGCACTTGCACCTTCCCCCCGTTACACAGTTACATGGTGCAGCACACAGACATGCACAAGACCTTGCGTTCGGGGCTGCGTATGCTGAAGCAAACACGTCTGGGCACCAGCAAGTTGGAAGTTCTTCATCTAACCAACTCAGGCCACCTGGATAGTAAGTACTTTAGTATTAGGCACTCTGTTAACAAAATGGTATTGTCAAACAGAACAAAAAGTGACAGGTTTAGAATTTTGCTTTTCCCCCCTTGAAAAAAATCCCCAAAAGCCCAAGTACAGGTTAGGATAAAGAAGGATTAATTGTCACTGCTTGCCAGGCAAGAAGGACAAACTAGAATTGGCAGGGTGTGCAAAGCCGTGCGGTGGGGGGAAAAAGGTGCAATGAGGCTAAATATCAGAAGAAAGTCCTTAATAGGGTGATATATCAAACTGTGAAAGTCTCCCAAGGGAAGAGGCAGGACTCCCACTGCTCAACACATGTAAAAGTAGCTGGGACAAGGAACTACAAGATACGCTGTGAGGAATAACTCAGCACATAGCATGGGGATGGTGCAGATGACCTAATCAAATAACAGGATTTAAAATGACTAGATAATTCTATTATCATTAACCACATTCACAGTCGTACAAGCTAAAACACTGTTGCCATGGTAATCAATCCTTATGCGTCGTTGCAGAAAATGACTGCAATACGAGGGCTGGAAATGAACTCAACTGAACGCTTCCACCCTCAATGAACCCAACGTACCAGTCAGCCGGGTAACTTTATCTGAAAAGGAAGTTTACATCTAGCCTCCCCTGAGCTTTTTAAAATACACAGTAAAGCACGACTCAGGATCTGGCAGTCAGATATGGATTATGTGTAGGCTTAAAATAGCCTGAATTCCAGGTAGGAGCCACAGAGAGGACACTCATTGATATTAGCGCATTTTCCTCCTGCACCAAGAGGGCCCCTCTCTCAACGCCGCTAGAACTTGCTCAGCTCAAAGGAAAGCAAAACTCTGCGCAAGGAACAAAACGCGCACACGTATGAGCAGGCACCACGGCAAGGCCCGGCCCAGCACGCCCAGCCGAGCCCCGGCGCCGCAGCAGCCTCCGCCGCCGCCACACGTGCGGGGCCGGCAGAAGGGGCAGCACAGGGAGGATCTCGGCTCCCCTGGGCTACAGGGCCTACAACTCGCAGCAGTGAACTACTCCTGGTGCTAATCCCAAAACACAGGCTTTACCCTCAACTGAAAACACTCCATCTCAAAGATTTCAAGTCACAGAGAAGCATGGATCAACAGTCTCTGGATCACATGTTATTTCTAAATTAAGTCCATTTGTGCACGGCTGTTATTACAGCGTAATATTTCAGTATGCCTTCTCATCATACATGGGAAGTGAGAACTGGTTTGGTTTTCTGGTTTTCCCCAGAACGTTTCTGAGGGAACCAGGATGTTAAACCTAACTGTTATAAAATCCTTGAAGTCAGGGAAAATTTTGGAGGTCTAATTTTGAAAAAAGAGTTTAAATTGTACCTCGTGTCTCACAGGCCGACAGGGTCTGTAAGGATCTTTATTAGGAAAACTGGAAAACCTTACCAAGTTTTTTTAATTGAAAGTAAAAATTGCACTAACAGTCCTCATCCTCCAAAACAAAATCTTTTCAACAAAGCAGGGCGATTTAGTGGGAATGAAAGCTCCAATCGCTCAGTACAAAGCACTGTGCTTCCACACTTCCAGAACATGGCAAAAATGCTCTAGGTGTGTGGATTTAGAAGAAAAACAGTGTAGAGGCAGATCTAAACAGAGCAGAAGACAACGGGTTCTGCTGCACAGAATTTCCTTTCAAACACTGCACTTCTCAAGTGAACAGAGTATTTCTTTTGGCTTTTCATAGTCTACATCATTGTTAAGAAAAATAAATCAAAGTAGACCACACAGAATAGAAAGCATACTAACATTATTAGAGCCTAGCATGCAAAAGAGGACACATTATCACCTGTTAATTCTGGCAGATGCTCAAAAATTTTGTTTTGTGCTTGGCAGCATTGCACCAATATTCCTGAGAAACCAGAGGAAGTTTCAAAAGGAAGTAGGCCCATCTTTGGGTCAACTTTTCAAGTAGGTATGCCAGAAGGTAAAAATAAACTTTAATACTTAGATACAAAAACATCTGTATTTGCTTATTTTATTGCTTTTTATTATTAATACTTGCTTATTAAAAAAAATAAACTTGACCTAAGGAATATACTAGATTTCACGTTAGAAGGAACCATGTAAAAAGGAAGAAAAATCAGAGCAGCAGTAGAATTTTTAATATCCATAAACACATGTGTGCAAAACATTTGATGGAGGTGTCATATGGTTATTCTTGTACATTGAAAATGTTATTTATATAATTTTTTTTTGAAAGAGCTTGTCAGTGATGAGTTCATGGAATGACTCAAGTTCAATCATAACTGAAATGCTAGAACATATCTACATTCATGAGACATCTATTAATTGATGAAGATACATCCCCTTTTATTGAAACAGTCTGTAGAACACTGTATGTATGTTTTGTTTCTATTTTAATGTATTTCATTGTTATTTTTCTTGGAATATAAACAAAAATGTTCCTGCTTGTGAAAGCTTCAAGTCATTAGCACCAAAACTTCAGCCAATGTTTCATGAGAAAATTACCAAATTATGTCTGTTTATGATTATAACACAAATTTCTCAGGAAAATTATTCCCTCGTGGGCATTAAAAACTAAATGAGTATGAAAGGCTAGAATGTGTTTAATGTGACCAAGCTAGCCTTTCCCGCCAAAATTCCTCAATTTATTCCAAAGCAATTTTTCAAATCTTAAACTCAGTCTAATAAAAGTTACTTCATTTCAAAAATGAATGCATTTACTAAGAAAAATAAAAAGGCTATCATTAAAAAATCCAAATCGTAAAGGCCAAGAATTTTACTACACGACTGCTGTAAATATTTTTTTTTAATGCAAGTTCATGGATGAGTCAAAAAGAGCATGTGTGAGAAAGAGAATGAAATCCCAGTGCAACTGAGAAATTAAACTGAAAAATCAAATCAGAGAGCCAAAAACAGACATGCAGATGGGAAAAATTGGCAAAAATAAGAAGTAAAAATCATACTCTTAAGTACCAACAGATGTAGTGACTTTAAAATATTACTCCTTGAGGATACACAAAGACAATAATCCCAGGATGTAATTTCTGAGCCATCTACTGCTGCACAAGAGCCACAGAACATACAGCATTGTACAGAAAAAGACAAGGTGTCAGATATAATGATAGCTGAACTACCAAGCTACTAAAATATAAAGCAAGAAAATTAAGATTAATTAAGATCGGACCCTTTGAAAATAATATATTTAACAACAACAAAAATTAACTGTGTAAATCAGACGAGAGGTGACTCAAAGAATTCCCTTGCAAATTTATAACATTACAGAACTGAGCAAGAATTGGTTATTTCAGCGTTCCTAAAACATTCTTAAAACACTGTATTTGAACTTAATGCTCCAAATGGAAGCAGGACCATACAGCATTGTCACATTTTGCCACATTAACAACTTTGCTGGTCTCTAATCTTACTGAGGGTCCTTGTGATTTCAATCACCACAATCATCGAAAAGTTTCCACATTTGAATTACCAGTATTAAAAAAAAAAGCAAAGATTTTAACACTGAGAAAATACCATGTATGAATTAGAAGTTTTAAGCTATTTTTTTGGAAAATTTTTCTTCAAATCAGAACTGAAGAGAGTTATTATTAGTACTTTTAAAAAAATCGCTTAACACTAATATTCCTGACTGCTAAATAAGCTGAATCAATACTACTACACATCATTTAAAAACTCCACCATCTGAAGCTATCAACATCCTTTTATTCTACCTGTGGATATTTATGTGCAAAACCTATTGCATTTGTGACCTATAAAAGCAAGTAAAAATTTAAAGAGAAAAAAAATGATATTTTTATTACCTCTTTTAGTCTGCAAAGAAGTGGATCAATGACAAAATTTCTAATATTCTAAATATAAAAATTTGTTAACTGTCTGCTTTTAATTTCTGTATTTCTAGTATATAAGTAAGTATGTCTATATACATACAGGTATATATGAATGAGAGCGAGAATTCTGAAGTGTGAATGATAAAGTGAAATTAAATGTTTCCTGTAATTTAACTGGCAAACAGAAAGATGATGTCATGGAATTGGCTGAACTTTGTCTTTTGCACAGGCTCCAAATTCAGATGACCTAGAATGGTACCCTGTTTTATTCCAGCAAAACCAGCAACCTCTAGTGAGCACCAACGGACAGAACAGGGGCATTTGCTGTTTGCCTTGCTGAAACACCATGGAGGCCCTTTGGGGTTATCCAGAAACTACTCAGACCTCCCTAAGAAGCAGCCCCAATTTCTCGCTGTGGGGACACGCTCTGCACTGCATTCACCCAAGCCTCAGGACCGGCAGAAAAAAAATGCACAAGTAATATCAGTAAAACAAAACAAAAAAATTATCGGAACTGAGTTCACAGAGGTTCAGAAATACTCTTTTCTTTTATCCCTGATCTAAACAATTCCCAGTCTACATCCCACAATTTTCTGCTGTCCTCTGACACTCCAGTGCCTCCTACTCAATCTTTAGCTTTATAGGGAGACCAGCGTTTGCGTATCCAGCAAAATGACAGAGTCCTTGAACCCCATTCATTTCACCTACCCAGAATGCCAGAATATCTGCTATCCTACTTAAATATTCTACCAAAATGTTTCTCTTGCAGCGACCAGTTCTACTGACCTTCAAATCACTAGCAAACTCCATCAGCTTTGATGAGAGAATGAGTTGAAAAGAGCCTTTACAAAGAGAGAGTTATTTATAGTGATGAAGAGCAGCTATGAGTAAGAAATAGTGATGGGTTTACTTTATAAAATCTGTGCTTTGTTGTTATAATTATTGCCTGGAAATCAAGATAAATAAAAACGGTATGATGGAATACTTAATGTATGTTTCTATAATTTTAAATAGAGATGCTCACAGATATGACTGCTTTCTTTTGGGGCATTTAATTTAGTCTGAGCTTTGGATAAATGGGTTGAAATTATGAGCAATCATAAATTCCTACGCGTTAGGAAAGTAAAGGTTTTTGAAGACAAATGAGTGTGTTCTGAAGGAGGGGGAAATTAAGCTTTAGTACAAAGTGATTCAACACTGGCTGACTGCCTAGTACACCGCAGTAATGTTAGAAGGATCTGGGTTTTTTTTCAGGTGTTTATTCCACAATAATGCAAATAACAAATGTAAAAATATTTGCAACATAGAACCTCAAGGCAAATATTTCTTCTTGGAAATAGTTGCACATGTACATACACCAGCCTTAGCATTAACACCGCCTGGCTTCAGGAGAGAAGCACTGAGCAGAAAGAAGAAAAAGGGTCCAACTCCAACAGCTCCATGATTGCCCAGGCAGGAGGCATAAGTGCAGGGATAAACACAGGAGGAGCCATAGATGCAGGAAGGAAGGAGGAATAAACACAGGATGAACTGTGGTCCTAAGCCAGTCCAGGTTACGTGTATGGCTTAAAAGTAAGAGCAAAGCTAAAATCATGACCATTACCTCTGGCGTTTCATTTTAAAAAAAAAAAAAAAAGATTAAACAGGACAAAATAATTTTTAAGCTGTGAAAACACACACTATCCTAAAGGGTAAATATATTCAATAAGGAGAACAGCAAACATTCTCCTCATGTTCCGAACAGTCATCCCCGAGATGGAAAGAGACAGAATCTCCATCAAATGAAGCCTGAAACAGTCACTGTATCCATGCAACATGCATGGAAACATCCATGCAACATGCATGGAAGTGAATGATGCCCTAATATGGAATTTAGACAACAATGTTTATTGTTAAAATATATAAGAAATCAAAAATTAAAATCTATTTCAGGATCAAAAGTCTTTACAGACTGTATTACAGAAAATCTTTACATTAATGTTTGTGGTGCCCCTTGCTTCACACAACATCTCCGACCTATTGCTTCCTCCAGGAAACCGGAGATAGGCTGTATTTGTTTTAATTCCTTGCACCTATGAACATTTCTCAACTAGAGTCCCAGCATTAGCTGCAAAGTTCCTCTTTTGGAACAGACATTCAGCAAATATCCTTCTCAGTGCCATGAGGCAGGCCACAGTTGCTGGCTCTTATAAAAATGCCAATAATCATTTATTATATAAGATTAAATACAAGAAAACAAAGAAAAGGTTGCTGTTTCTTCCATTTCTCATGCAATCCATATAAAAGGAAAAAATACATATATTTAGTATATCCTGATTTCCTAAGCAACCCCCTTCCCTCCCTCTTTGCTCTCCTCTCACCTCCCCAGCCCTGGAAACTGTTTCAGTTCCACCATTTCACATGCAACACCTGGTAGCTTGAAGGCAAGTTTAGACTGGACTGCTCTTCTAATCAGTTGATGAATGATTTGGCAAGGCGAGTCCTTTGTCTTCTTTTTCTTATAGTAATGCCAATGAGATAAATTAAAATCTTATGGTATATCACATCAGCTAGGTCAGATTACGTAATTCCATTCACTCCGTTGCTGCACTCACTAAATCTTGCTGTGTCACTTCATGTGGATTCATGGCAATCCTCAAAGTATCCTATAAATTACAGTAACCACATAATACAGCCAGAGAGAAGTACATTCAATAATGAAATGCTCATACTTAAGCAATAAAACCAAGATTAAATGTGAAACCCAAAATAAAACAAAAACCCAGACAAATTACTTCCATGTAATTCAATTATTAACTCTAAGTTAGACAGGACAATTCCCCTTTATAGCAAAGTGCAATCGTGTCATTAAAATAACCTGTCCACACACAGACTGTAAAAAATAAGCACCTTTGCTGTCTACATCAGAGAGACCTGATTCTCTGCCTCTTCTGCTATAAAAGAGGACCAGTCAGGGCCTCTCCTCAAAGTACCAGCTTCCTTCTTAGTCACTCAGCTAAAGAAAGAGAGTTTCAAAATCGTTCTGCTGTTATTCTACAAACTAGTTAAAGATAATCTTTCCATTCGGGTAAAACCTGTCAGCATTTTTCTTGACAAAAATAACCATTCTCACAGTTCCTTTCTGTTCCAGTTAGAAATAACGGGCTCGCTGACTCAGCAGTAATTTCCCTGATTCTCACCTGCAAACTAGGACGAGAAGTGCAGAGCCCTGAGACCCATCACTCCGTCCGACTAAACTCAACCGTTCTACTGTAGGAAGAAACACAACTTCTACTATAAATTTATAACATGAATATTTCTTGAAGATAACATTGGCCATATAGAAGAAAATAGCATCATGTTGGGAAGAAAATCCATCTTTCTTCTCTTTTAAAAACCTCTCATTTAAAGAAAGACTCTTATTTTTCCATTTCAAGTCATAAGCATTCTGTTCTGGAACTGAATTTGTTTTGTATTTTTCTTAATCCCCAAAAGTCAAAATTAAACTAACTTGAAGCTTTAGCTAAGCACAGACTGACTTGTAATACAAAATTACAAGGGTTTGGCTTGGCAGCAAAATCTAGTAAATTCTTAATCTTGGGCTTTTTTATGATTTAAAACTGGAAAAAATAAAATGAGGATAAATTTCAGATTTTGAACTCTTTAAACAACTTCAATATGCCAAAAAATAAAACATATACAGGATTATAAAAGCACTGGGCTTTATAAATGCCATCTCTTTTTTCCAAGGAACTAGTAGCTGTCTTGTAGGTACCTGTATTGAAAACCATAAAGCAGGTATGCGGAAAGAAGCAAAAAGCTGAACAGAGAAAACTGAAATGTAAGGGAAAAAAAAAACACAAATAACAATATGACCAGTACCATCTTCTCAGATGCAAATGCAGAATTTCTTTTTAAGCGGCAATGAGGCAAATAATCACTTACATATTTATATTTTGTATAAAAGGCTAGAAAGGAGAATGAGCATAATGGGGAATTTAAATGAAGAATGCTTTACCAAGGGCAAGGGAGAATCCTCTATAGACACAATTAACCGAATTGGTTTAATACACTTAAAACTTTTAACCTTTGTGGTCTTGGAAGTGGATAAAGGATCTGCATCTGTTTCAGCTTTGTATAAAGGGTGATGTTGCCCTGGAAAGTTTCACGGTGCTGCAAACTAATGAAATAAATCACTGTAATTTGGTTAGATCTATATTCATTAACCGTATTGCCCACCAAGGGAATGAAGACAAATTTTAATTTTACTAATGTATTTTGCTGGAGCGTGGCTGCGGCACTCGCTAATGAAGGGTCCTGTCCTGCACTGCTCATTCCCTCCCCGCGTCGGCCATCCTGGCGCTTGGCTCCTGTGGGATTCCCAAAGGCGCCGGCTCCCAGCCCAGCAGCAGCAGTGAACGGACAACGAAAATACGGAGCACAATCCTGCCACAAACAATGCAAACAGCACTACTCGGAACACATGAGCAGAAAACATTAAATAAAATGGAGAAATAGAGGAAAGCAGTACAAGATATCTAGCTGGGATATGGCGTTATGGATGTCTGGACTGGAAAGAAGATGTTCTGTAGGATAAACCTCTTCACAGAGTGAAGGCAGAAAAAGAGAGGAGCTGTTAGAAGAAGAGGAGGAAGACCTGAAATATCATTTAGGTGAAACATCCTGTCAAGCCCAGAAAGGGATTTTTCAAATCCGCTCCTGCTGTCCATGGCAAGACAGCAGGTAAGCAGAGCCACGGATAATGCTGCACGCTGAGACACTTGGAGAGATAGTTAGAAAATAGCAGAAAAAAATTATGTCAATAATGTATAAAGTTCCTGTAGCACCTCCATATGAAATTTAAGAGAGCACTCCTTATATTCCTGGTACCATAACTTAACTACCATTAAATACCATAGCAACGGGATTATTTACTTTGGTCCAAATGGGCAGGATTTTTTATTTTTTGCTTTGGGCAATACTGAGCTGCACTGACAGTGCCGCTGGGGCCCAGCCCCGCTCTTTTGCTGAGCAGGTTTTTTACCCTTCAGCTCAGCACACCTGCACATCAGCAGGGCATCACATCTGACCCTGGGGCATTTCCTTCCCTGTAATAAAAAGTCCCTAACTCGTTTTTGTAAAAACCATACTATATATATATATATACTATATATATAAATATATATATATATATATATTTAAGTTGTGGACTATAACGACCTCTCTCAGCGTAGAGCTACATTGTGCCACTAAATTCCTATCCACACAACAGCACTTATCTGCATGTAGGCTGTAGCCTCCAAACTGTCTCACCTATTTAGTACACAGCATGAAATGACAGATTATTTTCAAAGGAGAACAAGATAGATGCCAGCAGGAAACATTGTTTATAAAAACTGCACTACTCCTGCTGTCCCCAAGCAATAAAGCTGTTTATTCCAACCTCCTATCTAATGTAAACTGAAGCCCTCAGCACTGAAAAAAGCTAGAAGCCATTCATGACTGCAAGACATAATAAAAAATATCTCTTTCCAAAATATACAATTAGTGTCATGCTCACGAATGTCAGTTTTGCATAAAGATGCAATTCTCCATTTCATGTTTTTTTTTCTTAAACTATTGCAAACAACAGTTTGAAATTTGATTCTGTATCTGCACATACTTATGCATTCAGTATAACGATAAGCTTTTATTTGCCTTCTGTGGCTACATACACATATTTTTTTAAATATGCATGCTAGCATATTGATATTTAAGTTAGATTTTCCAGGCAGAAAATATAGTTCATAGAGAAATCACAAATACATCAAGTTAGAACTTGAAAAGCAAACTGGAAATTAAATACAGAAAAGAAGGTAGAATAAGAAATCTGGATCTGAAGCAGTTTAAGCTCAGGGTCACACCTAAGTGTGGACCAGGCTGCCTTTCTGAGCCCACGTGTAGCTAGAAATGCAGAACCTCTGGCCATCGCACAAGCTGGCTTTGCATCCCAGGCCCGTTCCCACGTGCTATGGCCGAGCGGGCTCCGGCGGGTCTCCCTGGCAGGGACATGTCCGGGGTCTGAGGCACCTAAACATCCCCGGAGCCCGCAGCTCGCAGGCCCGGGCTCGCACGGGAAAGGCCTGTGCAGAGGGATCTGGAGCTCACCTGCTACAGGAGGTTCCTAATATCATGATGATGATGATAACAACAATGAAATCAGCCGAGGGAGGACACTGATGCTAGTCAATAGAGTAATTTTTCTGTCACTATCTTGTACAGATTAGTGATACCACCACCTTTTTTCTGGGAGGTCAAAGGCTATAGGAAATTATTTAGCAGTTAAAGGTTTTGGCTGTATAATATGCAGAAAAACACCCCAGAGATGAAAACAGTCATTAAATAAAGAAGAAAAAAAAGGAACAAGTGAGAAGCTGGAGATCAGACCACCCTCTTGCTCGAGAGCTTCCCCCTGTCCAGTTTACAAAACATGGATATTGCAGACCTTTACATTTTACCATCAAGGAATAATAAATTCTGAAAAGAAACAGCAAAAATACACCTTTTGGATAAAGGAAAATATAGGAGAGGTACAGCAGTGAAATTTGGTGTATTTACATACATTACCTTTAGTGCTACAACATGTCTAGCATGCCTAATGACGTTAATGCTCTGCCTTATATGCATTGTGAAAATAAAAATGAGCTCAAATACATGAGCTACATTTCTACCCCCTATACTTCAACATTAAGGCATAAAATAGATGCAGGTTTTTTGTTGCTAAAGGATAAATTTGATGTCATGGGTGAACTGAATATGAGAAATCAAGGGAAAACAGTCATTTAAATTCACCAAATTTACCTCACAGATTTTAAAGCTGTGTCCAGCCCCGCCCCCCCAACCCACCCTGACTCTGAAATGCACTGCTTTATGGCATCTGAATGCTTTAAAAGGTATATTAAATCATAATAAAAGTAGGCCTTAGTGTATGGAAAATAAAAGCTGAAGGCAAGTACTCTATGCTTGGAGAAATAAGTCCGTAGTACTATTTGCACATCTGATCTCATTATTGAAAAAAGAACTAGAAAAAGCGCATAAGATTAGGATTTTATTTCAGCATGGGCAGATGTCATGAACAAGAATAACAGGAAGAAGACAACAATACGGTAAAAACAATGTTCTGCAGAGTGAATTTCTTTTCACAAAGACAGCAGTAGTAACCAACTTCTCTTCCCATTTCAACATACAGTTGAGCTGTTTTCATTTCCAACTTTTGCTAGATACTAGAAAAGCTCATAGGATGTTAAGTCAGACCTGCTTTTCAGTAATAATCATGAAATTTTATTTCATCTCCTAAAATTAAACCTTTATTTATTAAACCAATCAAAAGGGTGATCGGTGCTGTACCGCACAAGCTGCTAAGCCTTCTGAAAAATAAATGAGCTTACTTTTATTTGTAACAAATACAGAATTTACTTATATGCATACACGCATATATATTAACATGTAGTTTTAATGGAACCTGTATCTTTATTGCTGTTGATCTTATCAGGGGCTCCTACAGTGAGCCGGGGAGAGGCAGAATTCCTCCTTCCCGCTGCTCTCGCCCCTTTCCCACCGCAGCAAACAGCAGGGTGCTCCTTCTCGGGCTGCAGAAAGAGGCCCCTCCATCAGAGCCAAAGAGATTCTGTTTCAACTCCAGGTTTTCTGATTGCTGCCAGTTTCAATATTTGACTAATGAAACCGAAATGACCACCCTAGAGAAGCCTTCTGTGTGCTGAAACTTAACAAATTGCTGAAAAGTTTAACTCTTTCATTCACTGCCTTTTCATGTTGCCCTGCTCTCGAGCAGCATGATTTCAGATTTGATCAGACCCTGTGCAACTCTTGAGGTGAAGTGAGGAAAAAGATTCCCAAATAAAAGTGCTATTACCATGTCTCTGAATAAATCTGGGGAGAAATCCAAGATTTTTCAAATAATTCCTCAAAGCTTGGTTGCTGGGGAGGAAAAGAAAGTACGTGCAGTACAGGGAAGCTGACAAAAAAAATCCTTTTTAAAGGATTTCAGAACAAAATTAAAGATTGCAAATTTTTCCCCCAGTAATTGCTGATGTCTAAGAGAGAACTACTGAAATAATTGAATAAAACAGCAAGGATAAAAGTCTTTTAAGGTTCTAAAGGCATCCTAAAACCCTATTTGCAATTTTGTTTTATAATGGCAAATACAGATCTTTGCTAGAAACACTTCACATAACTTACTTTGCAGGCTTGAGAAATACCCAAACTTTCTGAGACTTACGCTGATCACTGCCCTGTGGCTAACCAAAGGGCTGTGGAACTGAATTGTGAGCAGTCCATAGGTAGGAATATGCAACCAGCATAAAGAACCATAATATCTTTAAGGACTCAGAAGGCAGAATTAATCTTTTCTATTCCTTTGATGCATCACTCTAATTTAGCGCGACTCCAGTTTAACAGCGTACAGCACAATAGACAGGAATGAAACCGAGTACATCCAGAAATTTGCACAGGCTTCAGGCCTTCCTCCATTTTAAGGCCTTAAACCCTCAACAAGCCCAGACGATAGCTATTCCTTTAACAACTCACAGTCTCTGCACTAACACTTATTAGCCCCTGCTCTAGCAGCCTATAATGACTTCCCAGAAATAGGGGATAGCTGTTTGAGTCGTGGAACAAGCTGTGCTGCTGCCCTGTTCCAGTTTGTGCTATGGCTTGGCGTGTGGGAAAGGAGACGTGGGCCACACGGAGAGCTGCGCTACTTTGGCACGTGGCACCTCCAGTCCTCAAAGCACAGTTCCTATGAACGCTCAGCCCTGTCAAACACTGACAAGGATCACTGTGGAAAGAAATATATTCAAAAGGCCATAATTAGCACAGCAAGCTTGGAAAGCAGCATCCCCAGAAAGTCTCCATCCAACAGCAAGCCTCTGGAGCCTGCAAGATGAATCCAAGGCTTTTTACTACTGTCCTTTCCACAGAACCAGAAGGCCAGATTAGACCAGGACTATTATCCCTGATATCGGCCATCAATTCTGCCCTAGTACTTTCTTGGCATGGCCATTGCCTTGCATCTCATGCCAGACCTACTGTCTGCTGCTATTAATGCACATACTGGTAGGGTGCACAGCGCACTCCAGTTCCCCGGCACGGTCCTGTCGGATACGCAGGAATACATCTGGAAGTTGCTACATAACTTGACTATGCTGGCTTACTACCCTACATTGAAGTCTCATTATCTGAGTTCCCCTTTTTTGCAAGTCTGTTCAGGTTATTGACATTTCTAGGGTTTTGAACACAGAGTTTCAGTAAAGAGGCAAATATAGAGGAGATATGGAAAATGATGTAAAAATACAGAAAAAAAAAAAGCTACGTGAAAACTAAGCACTGAAATGGATGGGACTATTTATGAATCCAAAAATTTTTTTTTTCACAAATAATGTGCTTAAATCCCTGGACAATAAGATAAATCGGGACTTTTTTCTCTGGCATAGAGTTTCTACAAGAAGTATCATAAGAATATAGGCAAGAAGTACTATAACTATATAAGCATAGGCCCTGTTGCCTTGCCCTTTGCCATTATATAGGAACAAAAATGTCATTATGTTCTGAGATTTCTAGCTTGCTTTTTATAAAGCATTCCAGAAAATTCTGCCAACCTAAAAAGGTTAAAAAAAAAAAGGAAACAATAAAAGAGAGAGTGAAAAACAAAAAGCCCACAGGTAACACTAAAAAAGATGTCAGAGGTAAAAGCCCCCAGAAGAAGCAAGAATACAACTTGTCTACAATGTCTGCAAGCACCCCCTCCACGCTGTGCAGGCCCTTCCAGCCCTTTGCTCCACAGACCAGTGCCCAATTCCCTCCTCAGTGCGGGCTTCCTGCTGCTGCTCCCACCCTGGTAAACAGGTTGCACTCTAATTAATTGGCCTGCTGATAGGAAACCTCAGAAGGATCCTGGTCTTCCAAATACATGCCGACTCATTAACAAATTAAATGAATGAATGAATGAATTCTCAAATACAATGAAAAACAAAGCAAAACAAAATCCCAAAAAACTTGCCCAGCCCAGAAGAGGAAGGAAATTTGCAAGCTCTGATGCCAATCAGTTTACTAAAGTAATAAATACACTCTGAGACAACCACTAGTGCCCCATTATTTACCTAATTGATGAATAAACACATCTAGTTAGGTTGTTTAGAGACCAAAATCACCACAAAACTTAACACTTCCTTGAAAATGGATGTTCATATATTAAAATATTCACATAGCCAACATTTCCTAAGATCACAATTAACATACCTTATCCAACTTCTTTTGCTGAAACAACAATTTCTTTAATTACCACAGTAAAAATCTAATGACGCATGAAAATATGCCTCAAAAAATCAAACAAACTATTACAGGAGATGGCTTCAAGAGGGGCCATCAGGTGCCATTCAGGAGATGGCACCAACTTTACATTTGAATGCATACGGATACAGAGAGAGCAGCTAAATGCATCTACGTTAACTCTACCCCTCTCCCATGGAAAAAAGCAACGGAATTACCACCACAGTTGCGATCATTAAATGTGCAGAGGAACATACACAGCTATCAAGAACACAAACTGAAATAAATGTGCAGCCAATTATAAAATAAAAAACCAAATAGTTAATAGCTCACATTTGGTTTTGCTTTTTTTATAGAGTGGGATATTTCTTATGTTCCTGTCTAATTAAGAAGAAAGTTGAATAAAGCATATTTGGAATATAGTGATTGAATATTTTGGAATTGGTGATACTGGACTTCAAATATTAATGTAACTTTCATGCGTGACAGAGAGAAGTTATAAAATATCAGCCCAGTTCTGGATTCTAAAAAACATCCCCTCCAGCCACCAGACACAGCATAAAAAGCTCGTGTTGTGTCAAATCCTAAATCTCACTTCAAATCTCCTGTTTACAAAGCAAAAAAAAGCTTTTTTATACATTACTGCTGTAAAATACAAAATTTGCATCTTTATGTTCAATGTAAAATGTCAACATTTTCATGTCACATTGTATGAAGCAGAAAAGCAGGGTTGTAATCCTACATATGCACTATTCTATCTATAGGATTGCTAATATATTTGTCATCTTCATAACAAAGATGCATTTTCCTTACACATTTGAAGAAACTTCTTGAAAAATTTGAGGAAAATGAATATATGAAATGATTGCTAAATAATCTTAGTTTTAGACCTTTAACTCTTCGTGACTCCCAGCATATTAATGAAGACAAAAAACATAAGATAGAATCATAATGCCTCAAAAAAGTCCATGATTAAAAGTAATATAAATATAGAAGTAATAAGCATGATAGCAATCTCTTCAAGTACATAATTAATATATAAAGAATAAAAAGAAAGCATTGGAAAGTGCAACACCAAAAGCAGTCTGCAAATGCCTGTTCTATTGTAATATTATTAGCTTTTCAACAGTAAATTGTTTATCAAGATAATACTCTCTACATAAAATAACCTTGTTGGTATCAGTTGCAAAGAACAGCAGCACTTCACATGTGATAGAAATGCACATGTGACTCAAAAGCGAAACCATTTGCAGCTGCCCATTTTCAGTCTAATGCAGCTTTTGGAAGCGGAATGATCCCATTACAAATTTAATCTGTATAACTCTGATGCTTATATCACGCTTCAAGAATCACTATCACACAAGAATATATTTCTTTGTAATACTCTGGACTAGAATAAAGATTAGACTGATAAAGTAATATATATATATGCATATATATTACCTGTTCTTGCCTCTCCAGCCACTTGTCCACCATGGGATGACTGGCACTTAACGATGAGCGAGCATTGTCTCTCTGAAACTGGTTAGACCAGCTACTAGTATCTCGTGGTAGGCTTCTGTAGTTCTCATCTTTCTAGTTTAAAAGAAACAAAAAAGTGTCTTATAAAAAACAACCAGTCCTTGTGCGTTACCAGTGCAGCTGGTTATTAAGAGAACCCACGAGGAACCCACAAAGGCGAAGGTTAACGTGGCGGCACGCGGGGAGCGGGCTCGTGGCGGCTGCCTGCACGAGCTGCCCAGGCCCAGCACCCGCTTGTGCTTCACCTCCACTTTGCTCTAACGTAAAACCTCCAAGGGACGGACTTCCCATGTACCCGTCAGCGAGGCTTTCTGAACATGGGCCTCCTTAGGTTCACTCCTCCCAAGAGAAAGTTATTCTAGAGCGGTACTGCTTAGTGACAGCTAAGGCCAATGTGTAATTCTCCCAAGTCTCTCCATGCCATCCATTGCACAGCCCGAGCTGTCTCACTGCTCAAGGCACTGTCCTAAGAGAAGAAATGAGAAAAAGCATGGTAGAGAATCCAAAACTGGAATTTATTATTCCACATCACAAGGAAACATCATGACTGGTGATACACTTTTTTTCCTTTAATGCATCAGTATTAAATGTTTATGTGCAACATATCAACATATCAAGTAAAGAATTCACACTACCAAATTTCTTACAAAGTTTCTTTTGGGGTTGTTGTTTTTTTTTTTTCTTACCCCTATTTGCTTGGCTTGCCAGAAAATACACAAATAGGGGCACATTTGTACAGCAACAGCAGATGGAGATTGTGCTGACAGAGACACATGTATCCCACTGAGACTGATAAAAAATATTTTTTCTTTTAATTGATGAGTTATAGTTTGAAATTTATGCACATCTTTCCCACAAACTACAAATTCTAAAGCTAATTAGTCCTTACAGAGCCCAAACACTACATGCCAATAAAAACACGCAGGCATATCCTTAATGATGGGAGTTATCCTTAGCCCACCAAAGTCAAGGGAACTACCCATAATTTACAGCAGGCTCCATCCCTCCAAAAAAAATAATATGTGGAACTGCCATTTTACTTGTCTTTTCAAAGCGGGATTATAGATATCCTATAAGAATCCTTCAGAGACAGAATATTTTTGCCATTCAGAGTTTACTTATCCATCCTCATACCTATCCAAACAGTTAAGAGAGTGTATCAATCTTCCTCATAGTTGTTCATGTGCAAATAAAGTAGGATTAGAGTCTACACAATTTGCAATGCTATTGCCTATATGAATCTTGAAAATCTCTGGGGAAAAAAATAGGAAAAACAGTGCACTTTCATAGTTAAATCTATTTTTTTCAATTTATATAGCACATAGCACGTTTTTGACACACTTAAAAGAAAATACTTCATTCAATAAGCATGATTTTTATCTTCCCTATTTACTGAATTAGTGGTATCCATTTCTATCTTTTTCACCAAATCTATCCTCCCATGTCCTTTACAATTTTATTTCTTGCAAACATGTATTTCCTGCTTTGCTAGGAAATTCGATTGTCGCTACCATAGTGATACATAG
>NW_010587074.1:0-12373 GCF_000705375.1 Tinamus guttatus | reverse complement strand
CTTAAGCTTTCCCAAATGATGACAAATTCTTTTCCAGAAAAGAACTGGGAAAAAAAAATCTTCCATTTCAAGAAATGGAGGCTTGAATGCAACTAGCACAAGATATCCTTATAGTCTGTGCAGATAACCATCCTAACAAACCAGCATCATAAATTAGTTTTCCCGCTGTAAATAATTTATAATTTCTACTTTTCAGTGTGGGTAACCACACAGCAAGCCAGGACTCAACTTGCTCAGTCCCTTGTTTAGAAAAGGGCTAAGGCAAGTCAGTCTCTAAGCCTCTACTTTGTTCAGCTGTCCCTTAGCAGAGCCATAAGAGACTGCAGACAGTGTGTAGGAATTGATTTTTTCCTGTTGCTTCTCAAATCTCCTCTTTTGATGATTGACGTGATGCAACTGCTACAAGCCAAAAAAAAAAAAAAATTGTTCAACGCAAAGAAAAGGCATAACAACAAAATGAGTCCAGACAAACAGAGGGATATGTATTGATGTACAAAAAAGCCCCCCACACAGTTGGTTCATGAGTTATTGCCATCTGACAATAAATTTTTTACCTGACAGACTATTGTCTAGCCTGAATGAATAGAAATTTCTTCCTTGTTTGTAAAAAGAGATGTTTTCTGTATTTCTACGCTTCAAAGGTAATTCCCTTTTTGTGGATTTATGTGTACAATTTTCAATTCAGACTTTTAAAAAAAGACTATTTTGTCTATGCTAAATAAAAATCTCTCTGTAAAGTGTTCCAACATACAACAAAGTGTTTTAAAAAGAGCAAAAGAGAAGGAAAAAAATACAAAAAAAGTTCATCAATGGATGTTCTTCAATCATCAAAATGCTAAGCCCATGATCTGGATTGTGCAAGGCTACATATTGGTTACACTTTCTATTGGAATTGCTTGTTCTAAGAAATCTTATGTGCTCCAGCACATAACATGGTCAAATTAACTACGGAAAGAGTCCAATTATACTTCTATTCAGGGCAGCTATACTAGTACTGAGAATTTTGCAAGGAGTTTACTGAAAGGAAAATATTTGTGATGACTAGAAAAATATATTCATTCCATTTACCTAAGCATTTCTGCTGTATTCCAGCTTGGTAGAGGACTGCTTGTTTCCTGCTAGGAGCTCAGGAACCCGTTTTCTTCAGAAGGCCTTGCCAAGACCACATCTACCAGCAGACACACAAGCTGGAACGCTACCCAGATAAGGTTCTTCTGACTAGCTCTGTTTTATAATGCTGCTATTCAAGAACGCTCAAAATAGCACTATTGTCAGAACACAATAAAATTCTTTGGCTGTGCTGGAATCACCCGTGGCATTATGGTGATGTTAGCCAAAGAGTGAAATTTCAGAAAAACGACCTGCTGTAGACCAGTCCTACAGCCATTTCTTTGTTGTTGCTTTTTGGCAAAAGGCTATCTCTGTATGCAGTGGGGACAGCAGCCAAGCAAGCGTTGAGAGCGACCAGAGCAGAGACCAGCACGGGAAGCACCAGGGCACGAGGTCCTTCTCTTGGACAGCTGCACAACAAAACCTTCAGATGCAAGAGGCATCTGAATATAACACAGACCTCTGTACAGAGAGAAAACACATAGCTGCAGCAATGTGCAAATCCTACACGGCATTTACTGAACCAACTGCTATGCAGCTTGCTATAAAAGGTAAAATATGGAGATGAACAACACTCGGAAAGCTTTTCCTCTATTCAGCATGAATAGAGGATAAAAGGTAAAATATGGAGATGAA
This sequence comes from Tinamus guttatus, assembly GCF_000705375.1. Next base: position 10,627 of record NW_010587074.1, on the reverse strand, counting down.
CAACTCAGAAAGCTTTTCCTCTATTCAGCATGATCTATTTAGAAACCCAAAACAAAGCACGAGCACACCTGCTCCGAGCATCCATCTGACTGGAAAAGCTGTGTGTTGCTTTAAACTTCAATACCTTTTAGAGACAGATTTTATGGCAAGGAAGCCATCGGGGTCACACCGAGCATTTGTGCTTCTTCCGGAGCTGCAGCTGGCAGCCCTCCCGGGACTGCTACTGACGCGGATCATCAGTTACAATTAAATGCTCTAATCTTTTTTTTTTAAATAAAAGAGGAGAAAGTAGTTTTTTTTCCCCAGGCATCTTTGAGGACGGCAGGCCATGTCAGGTTTATAATATTTGTAATGGAAATTGATCAATAAAACACTAAATCTGTCAAATCACAGTATTACAGCTACACTTAATATGAGCATTTTCCAGTATTTTTAATGAGGATATGTGTAAAAACACCTCAAGATTTAGTACCGTGTGGTTTCCCTGCAGGGGTTGCTGGAAGATGGGGTGAAAGGGGATAGAAAACGTGAAGTGATTTCTCTGTACCATCAGTTTTAGATGATTTGCAGTATATAACGAGTCTCTCATCAAAACCTCTGCAGCTTACAGATTAAATGATGACTTGCAGGTCCAGGCACTTTAATTACTAGCTACCAGTGCATAAACTCACTAGTGATTTTGTCCTGCAGTTGTAATACAAAGCCTCACCAGCATCCCTATCTCAAACGTATATGCTGCAAGTCTATTAGTTCATTTGCTCTTAGGCTACTTCCTAAACAGTTAAAAGGTTAGATTTTCTTCTACTTTCTTTTTAAACTTCTGTATGTCGAACGTAAAGAGCAAGATCTCTCAGTATTTTCTCTTACTTTTATTGGATAGCAATATAAAAAAGATTGAAATAGACTGAAGACCTTTTCAGTATAATTTTCTGGAAGATAAACACAAAATCTAAATCAAGTTTTCACTTTAATTATTTCTATTGCATATTATCTACCTCCCTTCAAGGATTATTACTGAGAGACACACATGGCACTTTGTCTTGTTTTGTTTTTGTAAACTGTAAGCTTTGGAAACTATTTACAATTTGTTTTTAATTCTTCTAGTTTGACTATATGGAAAATACAGTGGCATTATCAGGGAGGTCTTTTAACCTTCCTTTATTTGGAAAAAAAAATGTAGAAAAATATATATTCTTCCAAATACAATAAAAGAAGATTTTGTAAAATGTAATTCATATTGTTTATCCAGAACAGTCAGAATGCCATTTACAAATGGACAATGGATAATTTATGTATACTAGTTCTTTACAGTGGTGTAAAAGGACTATAAGTGGGTCTGGCAGAAAAGAAGGACATACAGAACACATACAGACAACACATGCTAGGGCCTGGATGCCAAAGAGAAGTGGAGCACAGGAGAAGGAGAAAACAGGAAAGTGGAAGATGTGTCATGTCATGGGGTTGATAATACAAAATAAAGCAAATTTTAATACATACTGCACTTCGTAACAGCAATTTAAAGAGTTTTCCAGAAGAGACAAAAAAAAAACAACAACAACAAAACAAAAAAGCTCTTTGGTGGCCTTGTGAGAATGGAAGAGCTGAGCTGAACCCCTGAGATACTCGCTGATGTGCTCAAGTTCACAGAAGTCTAACATTTGCTACAGACTAGAATGAAGATTTCACATTCCTAGTCTTCTCCCATCTATCCAAATTAGACTTCTCACAGTGTATGTTACATTTAGTTTTAGAATAACTGCTACCACTAAGGTCTATCCTTGAGCAGGGTATCAGATAACTTGTAGCTATGTTAGAAGCATCCCCAGTTTGGCTTAACGAAGGTCACAGAATCACTGCAATTGCAATGGCCTTAGACAAGAATTGCTCATGCTAATGAGAAATGAGGCAATCTTTAATCTGTGGAAATTATCCATTTTATTTGACAGATTTTTAGCAAAGAAGTTTCTATAATTGCATCTATTGGCTGAATAAAAGTTGCTGTAATTTCTTCTTATGCTCAAATACGTAGAACACAGTATGTTAGCTCCTGGACAGCAATATATCACACTCAGGTGGGATTCTGGAAGGTGTTACTAACAAATAAATAAAAAATAGATAACAAATGTATAATTGATGCAAATGCCTCTTTGTATGATGCAAACATGAATATGTAAATGTAATAATATATACATGCACCAGTTCTTCACGTTGTCTGAGGGCCTAATAAACAGGCTCCTTGTATTTCTATTGGAAAGTAATGAGGACTCCTGTGTTAAAGAATTACCTTAGCTTTGTGCTTCCTCTCAGCTCTGACCTTGGAAATGGATCGTTTCCAGTTACCCATAAAATATTTTAGGATGCAGAATATACATATTTAATATTTAGCCATTAGATCCCAACGAGGGAAAAGACAATTTAAAAGTCAATATTATATTTAACTTCTATCACCTTACATTCCGAAATTTCCAAAGTTTTGTAATTCCAATTCATATCTTCTGTGCTATTTTTTGATTGACAAGCAAGGCCTAACTTAAAGAAAAAAGCAATTGCTAGGGGCTGTGACAAACGGATGTTTTTCTGTGCAGATGGTGTTATACGTAGATATTTACTGGCAAAGAATATGGGCTAAATTAAGAGTAAACTAAAAATTGTGAGTCTGCCAATCCAAATCATTCTGTTGATCTCACTTGTTTACAAAGGAAAATCAAAAATGTCATAATCTTTGCATGTATGCATGCAAAATCAAAAATTACCAGGCACAGTGCGAATTGTTACTTCTCAGATGGAGAGACAGAAAAAAAGTTCTTCTCTTGCTACTTTTTAATCTCACAATAAAACTTCAAGAAAGAGAAGTTGAAACAACCAAAATAAGACATGGTGGTTGATATTCTGTAGTCAGAATTCAGAAGCTGGATTTATTTCTGAAAGCTTTTTCAAATGACATTAAAAAGCATCATTTTCTATAGCTTCCTTGTAAAGAAAAATAAATGAATTAATGCCATGAAGCTACAGCTCTGATTCTTGTATGTTTTACACTCAGAGAGCAGTTCGATTTCTCACTACTGTTTCTCATAAAAGTGAAATTCTCACCTAGGCCAATTTTAGACTATTACTGAGGAAGTTTGTTTTCATTTCTTATATCCAGATAGGCCTCTGTGACTTTCAAAGGTAGCAAAATAATGACCAAATTAACAAATTAAGAACACTTGGAACTATGTTACACTGTCTTCTCTCATATGACAACACTAATGGGACTACATAAAAAGATTTGTACAATTAGATGTTCTATTTTTAAATTTTCTTAAGTTAGCCAATTCCCACCTCTTTTTGCTGCGCTTCTTTAAAGGCCTCTAAAGATTTTTTGTTTACCCAGCTAAATATGAATCTACATATTTATCTGTTTATGGGCAATATAATTATGCACAATCCTGCCATTTTCATCAGATTCTCGATTTTGTACCCAAATTCATATAAGGCTTAAGGCCTCTTGGATTTAGATGGAATGCAGATTTAGATGAAAGTATTCGTTAAGTTTTGTTTGTTCACTATCAGTGTCAGTATTGCTTTTCTCCCAAGAAATCAGAAGAAAATTGCAGGAGTGGGGAAAAAAACGCTAATAATGATTTCAAAAGTATAGCCTAGCATTTAAAAAATGGACTGTTCATACTAAATCTATTTTGGGTGATAAGGCAATCAGCAACCAGCTGGGTATGGGAAACTTCACAAGAACGTGCCCCTTGGTTTTGGAAGGCGCTGCCCCGTGCAGCCCGCCAGGCCCTGGCACTGCTGCGCACGGCTGTGTGCCACCCTCAATAACAGAAGCAGGGGACTCGGCAAGGCTCCCAGAAAAGCCCAAGTTCCAAGGTCATCCTGCCACCTCGGCCTCACTTGAAGATTCATTTCAGACCTCAGGCAGCACTTTTTCATGGGCCTGCTGGAAAGGGCCTGTATATGTATTTAGACATACAAGCTCTAATGCACGTTTCTCCTTCAACCTGAGCTTACAGCAGCATGGTCGCCTTAGACCCCTCACATCTCACCAGAGCCTCCTTGCTTTGGCTTCCTTCTCCATCAATGGACAACTCTACCTTTCCATCAGGTTGGAAAACAAAGGTTAAGTGATACCTGTTTCAGCCCCCAGCTATATATTACATTTAATAACAGAGATAAGCTTAGAAGGTGACTGTATTTTCCTAGTTTGAAAGCCTGTATTTCTCTCCTGGAGCTCATTGCCTCTTCCTTGCCATACTAGCCCTTGGCCATATTAGCCCCACACAAATCCAAATTTTATTCCAAGACTACCTATCTTGGCTGTCTCTCCTTGTCCTGTTCTATGTCCTGACTAGTATTTGCAGCAAGATGACATAAATTCTTTTAAAAATACAATCACCTTAAAAAGGCTTAAATAATAACCAATTAACCCTTTCTGAATTCATGCCAGAACCACATAGTAAAGCAGAGCCCTGTACTTCAACTACAGCTGACATCTTTTTCTCGCTAGCAACACAGCCAACATCCAAACCTGCTTTTCATCAATGAACAACCATAAGATGAAAACAAAAGCATCCGCATAAACTCTTGAACTGCAAAAGCCATGCAAGTCAACTCATGTGGGCTACAGCTAAGCAGATGAGAAAAAGCCCAAATCCACTAACTACTGCCAAAATGCATGCCTTCCTGGCCTTGAAGGAGATGACTAAGCCTAAGCACCCAACTTGTTTTTATTTATTTATTGATTGATTGATTTCTTTATCAAGCTATTCTTCAGATAGAGTTCATCCCTCCCCAAATCCAGGGTGAGTGGTATTAAAAAAAAAATTGATGGCAGACGGCAACCAACCAACCATGAAAATACCTCAACGTCACCAAATGAGATGGCAGAGGAAACCGCAGCTGTTTGTTACAATATAAATTTTCCTACGCCACGAACTTGAACCTTTGCGCAGCTTCGCTGTCCTTCAGAGACAGAAGCTGGGCCCAGCACTTCCTGCAGGGACAACAGAAACATCCTGAGCAGTTCCCGTGGCTCCTCATCCCTGGCAGGCCGCTGGCTGCGCCGGGGGCTCTACCTGCCTGGCAGCTGCATCTGTCATCGTACAGCAAGAGAGATGGGCTAGCGCAGCGCCGAGACACGGAGATGTATTATTCCTGTTTTACAGATGAAGAACGAAGATTAAGAGAGCCCAGCAGACTTGCTCGGCCTCACAGTGGAAATGCAAAAAAAAGAAAAACCCTCTAGCTCTCAGGCCTCTACAGTATCTTATCAATAGGTTCTTCATATTATTTTTTGAATATCCACCCACTAATCTCCTGTGTCTTCTAGAGGGGAAATTAGATAGATTGGCTTCCGCAAATGGGTGTCTTGGAGTGAGAAAAGGGAAAAAAAACAGAAGAGAGGGAGGAAAACACAACTTTAGCCACCTCTTGAGGGCATGGCGGGCGCTGCTGCATTTTCTCCTGACAGGGCTGGTCACGGCCACCTCCTGCCTGGGCACACAGGACTCGGCAAACCCAACAGCACAGCAGCTAGTGAGACACTTGCTCCTTGTCTCTCTGTGCACAGGGCAAGGGTTTCTTATTATTTTGAAACTCAGGAATGCTGAGCTCTCCCATAGAGAATTTCATTTTTATCACACTGAAATACCCTTAGCTGCTCTGTAAAAAAAGTCAGATGGAAAGTCAGTGATATCCAGTGAAAGGACAAGAGGCTATGAGAACATACTGAACTACAAAAAAAAATCACTTTGAACAAAAAAAAAACTTTCCCACTGTGAGGGTGACTGAATGCTGGAGCAGGTTGCTCAGAGAGGTTGTGGAGGCTCCATCCTTGGAGATCTTCGAAAGCCACCTGGACATAGTCCTGAGCAGGCTGCACTAGATACCTGAGCAGGGGGCATGGCCAACATCTCCAGAGGTGCCCTCCAACTGCAGTTAATACATGATTCTACGCAAACCACTAACTTTATTTATGACCCAGTAGAAATATAAGACATTGTTTTTATTTTATCTTGTGCTCTGTTTGTGTGCATTTGCTCTAAACCATTTCATTGCCATACAAGCTGACAGCAAAGAGTTTCTGTCACAGGAAACCGACGCACATAGTTTTTGTTTTTTAAATTGATGCCCATCGCTATCCTATAGCATCATTTTCTGCATTAAAACAGTTCCAAAATTTCTAAATAACTCTTTCATTCTTCCTCCTCTCATTATTCGAGATCACATCTGAAATGACAAAACTCATCAATATCTGGCCAAAAAGTGAGAAAAAAAGCACTGCCCAAATAAACCAGGATACAGAAATTTCATGGCTATTTTATGCCTCAGGACTTCTGCTTAAATCTCTGCATTTTTTATTTAGAGAGCAGTTAGCAATCTTCATTGCACAGAGGTTTAGACACATCCTAAAGGTGACACGAGGCCCATGGCATTTTCTCTGTATCTCTCCCTAGCCAATTCTGTTGCATCTCACCACTTTACCAGCGCTCTTATCTGGCATTTGCTATCGCTCTCTTGGATTAGTATGAGCAAGACAGAGGCTTCCATGAATCAGCAGCAACATTTCAGTCTCCGGCTCTCACAATGATGCCCAATCTTTTAGCCCACAGCGTTCCCTAGTCAGTCTAATCTATTTACACTCTGCAAGTTAGAGTCCCTAGCTATAAAATGAAACCAACACACACACTCCCAGTACAGAGCTGTTAAGCCCTGCAAGTTATAATTAAAATCTATTGAAACACTGTGCATTAGCTGACAGTAATAGAGCAGACTTGACTAAGCCACGTAAAAAAAGACTTAGAGCCAAATGAAACTGAATCACATTTTGAATCTGTTTTTCATAGTGACACATCATTTTTGTTAAAGGTTTTTCATATAATGTATATATGCTTCTCTCCTATTTGGAGACATGTCATTACACAAATAAACCTTTATATTTTGTTTAAAAAAAATTGGAAAGCATTTTATCTTTCATATAAATAAGTATAAAAAACCTGCAATCCAACAATCTGAGAAGTCGTACTGATCAGTTTCAACCTAATAGGAATAGTAAAGATAACTGCAAGAGAAGACCGTGGCATCTCACAGTGCTTTACAGCTAAGGGATTTAACACAGATGAGATTTAGATCAAAGAACCTCTTATATGGTTTCCAAATTCGTCCACTGCACTTTAGAGAACTCACAAAGATAAGGTTTGCAAGCAGGAAGATAGCACATTCCAAAAAATGTATTTCTGCAAGACGTAGCTATTCTCATCCTCACAACACATTCAGAGGTCAAACACATTTCAAAATAAAACAAACAAAAAAACCTTGACGGCTGACTAAATGGCAAAGGCAAAAAGAACAAAAAAACTGAAAATATGTGCCAAGAACCATCCACTGCGCATTTCCTCTTGCTGATTCGCCCCGCAGAGCACCTCGCCATTCTCTTTGCTCCAGGTGGGTGAACCCAGGAACACAACGTGCACCGTCATTTTTCTTTCTCATTGCACTGTCTTGAGCTGTCCTTCCTAGTGCACATTTTCACTTCCTCGGTGCTGTTATCTTTGAGGCAACAATATCTGAACCAAATTCTGAAAAGTCACAGTGCAAGATTTTTCATCAGCTACTTAGCGATGGCAGAACCCTGCATTAAGCAAGGCAGGTTAACCAGATAGGCTAGGCATGTTTCAGAGGATCAGGATCTAAGCAGATAACTATTTGTAATGACATGCAATTCTTCACCATGAAAAGGGATGCAAATAAAAAAAATAAAATAAAAAGATAAACAGATAATTAACTGTTATGAAAGGCAAAATATATGGTTCCTATATGTATGTTTTTCTAGTACAGTAACATAAACATCTAAGGAAAATGAAACCTGATTTTCATTAATGCAACTCATACATTTTAAGGACAGCTAGTTAAGCCAATTGGCTTTAGTATTAAATTATTAAGAATCTGATTCAAATTAGCAATTATTCAAAAAAGAAGAATATGAAAAAACACCTACGAATGCCTCAGCTGCACACAATCTGTTCAACCGCACAGTTCAACATAATTTAAACAAAATTACAGCTTGCAAATCAGGTATTACCGCAGGCATTTGAGAAGTTATTTTTACTAAGAGATTTCTTCTTGTTTCATTAAAATGACTCAAGGAAAGAAGTGAAAAGATTAAGTCAAGCCTTGAATTACTAGGCAATATGTCTCTCACACACAGAAGTATTTGAAAGTGATTTTAATATTCATTTTAGAAAGAATCCCAAGAAGTGAATTTACCTAATACAGCTGTTGATAATCACGAAACAAATTTTGTGAATACTTGCATATATAAGGAGACCTAATTGATTGATACCACCCATGAAAAAGATATAGAAGGAGGAGTTCAGGAAATTATCCAGCTGAGTGCAGTTACCACCACTACAATAATTTTTAAATAATGAGCAATAATAATTCTTCAAATAAATAAGTAGCTGGGGACAGGGTGTGTATGGTTTCAAGCTGCACATAAAGAACCAAAATTAATCAAGATCCTCTATTCTAAGGAAACAAAGTGTATTGTAATAGTTTAACAATCAATTCTATCTTCACAGTGGCGTGACACAAAAAAGAAAAAAAGAAAAAGAAACCCACAGAGCTCTCACAGCACTTCCACAGCAGTGCAAGGATTTTATCCCAAAGCATCCTGTTTATCATAATGAATAGCTGTCTTAAGTTCAACACTCCATTCAACAAATGGACCAAACCATACTATCACTTTGTTCTTTCTTTTTTTCCAGTGGACACAGAAGAATCCCTCCTACAGAATCCATCAAGCATCCTACCTTTTGCTTCTTCTCCAGTGCCCTTTTCCCTTTTTCTTGCCCAGAACTATTGGCCTATGTCCTAGCCCTTCCCAGCCTTCAGTGCGGGGCAGCATTCCCACCCACTTCCTCTCATCTTGGGATTCTGCCCATTTTCCTGCCATTCCAAATTCTTCTGTCTCCAAATGACATAAGCACCAACAAGGAGTCTTCTCTCACTCACTCGCTCCAGAGAAATAAATCCCCCTGCCAGATTCATGCAGTCTCCCTCTGACAATCCCCCCCAGAATTGGACAGGCTTTCTACCTGTCAATTATTTCTCTCTAGAGGTAAAGGGCTGAACGTAATGTCACTTCATGGAGTCTGGAGGTGGACGAAGCTTTTGGCAACTCTCCCAGACTTTCCTGCGTTGCTTCTGCAAGACTTGCACAGATATTGCTGGGGTAAAGTTGCAAACCTACAACTGTGTTGCAAAGCTCAGTCCAAGAACATATGTTCTTATGCTGTCAAGAGGGAGAACTGCAGTGAAAACATTACGCGGTGCCAACCGCCCACAAAAGATAGATGGGTGCCCAAGCCCAACGCACAAAGCAGAAAATTAAGAATGTTCTCTTTGCTTTGCTTGAAACATCTATGTCATCTATAATCAACGAAACCATCTGGAACAAAGATCCACAGCCATCTCCTTCTGTTATCTGACTGGCTGAAGAAAACAAACTAATATTAAAAAAAAAATTGACAAGTTGTTACTGTTCAAAAAGCCAAATATGTTTGCAAAAATTTTGTGTCAGTACCTCAGTAAGCGACTGGTGAAAAAGACTACAAAAATGCACCCTCTGAAATAGTAATACAGATGAAATTGTCACTAATACAGAGATTGAGTATGAAATTTTGACTGGCATGAAGAAATCAATAAACTGAAACACTAATAAGCGATTTAGCGTAACTGAACTCAGGAGATTAATTCGTAACATATTTTACACGGGTGATTATTATTTACTTCCAGTTGTTTTCAACATCTTACCTGTTAAAAATAGTACATTCTTGACCTGCTCCATGCAGGAGATTAATGAATACAGTGTGTTAAAAAGTGGTAAAACAACTTATGAGTATCTGTTATATTAACCTATATTAGTTCTCTCCCATCTTCTTGATTTAAAGTGCCTAGCTTACAATCACTACATGAGATCAAATGAATTCCTTTCCATATTGGTCCAACGCACATCAAATATTTCCATGAAAATCAAGGGTAAGTACAACTAATGATGCAAGAAGACTAGTGTGAAAGATTAGCTGTTCAATTCTCTTCAATTTCTGCTAACTTCAGACACTCAAAGAAATCTGATTATGCTGTGCAAGGCCCTCAATATCTGTGCGTCTGGAGTAATGAAGTGTAGTCCTATTTTGATTTCAGAAAAAATAGCTGAAAATGTTAACACTTCACATGGACTAGCTTATCTGCTTTCACAACACTATAAGAGACAGCTTTCCAAACTAGTATGTCTGTGCCACACCACTCCGAATGACAAATAATAGAACCTTACCTACCAGGCACCCTGACCAAGCAGACATGGAAAGGTATCAGATTAAACTGACACCTCTGTGGTTTCTCTGTGGATTGTGGACTTCAATGCCTACGATTATTGTATTTTTCTTAATGTTTTTGCAGTAACTAGAGATAGATGAGTTTATTAGCAGTAAGTAAAGGCCTCATTATCTGCAGCGTGCTTGTCGAGGGTGTGGAGTCTTTGTTTTTTAATACTACCTAGAAATAGAAACAAGTGGTTGAATTTCCAAAAGGATTTTGTGCTGTACAGTCAGAATGGTATTTCCACAGTGTAACC
>NW_010587035.1:0-10483 GCF_000705375.1 Tinamus guttatus | reverse complement strand
AATTGTGTCAATTTTTATCCTTCTGTATAAATAGAAAAGATGTTATTAAACCAAAGTAAATCCTTATAAGCTAGGAAATCTAGTATGGCAGAAGCTGTGTTGCCATCATTTGACCCACTTTGTCTCTATACATGCTGCCCCAAACAGCATGATGCAATGTAATGATTGAAGTACTGCCTGCGTGAGCAGGGACGGACAGGACGTGTGTAGCAAGGGCCCATCCAAACCAGCTACAGGCTGCAGCTGCAGAAGCAGAGGGGTAACTTCAACTCCAGCTGGCCCGTGAGTCAGGCCCTGCTGCAGGGCCAGCTGTGCCTTGGCTCTGCCCTTTCTGAAAGGCCGGGCTACACCTGAAAAATCCAACTACACATATCAGACATACCTATTTCTGTTAACCAGCCCTGTGTTTTGAGGTCCTTGCAAAGGAATAAGCAAGCAGACCACATCATAAATATAGGCTGCTAGTTATTCTTAAATAGAGAATATCACATAGGAAGGAAGTGTCCTGGATATTCACAAAAAATATATTATTGAAGTAAACATTATCAATTTGTAGCTTGTTTAAAAAAAAAAAAAAAAAGGATAAAGGATCTATTTAAGAAGAGGTTACAGTGTGCTTTTTACCACTAACCAGCCCTGAATAGCAATAATGTTACTAGCAGAATTTAGAATGAGAAGTGCCCGAAGAACACAATTTCACAGCCAGACAGGACCACTGCACTTGAAACGATGTCACAGATAACCACATCACATAACTCCATTTATACACTGATCAGGCTCAGCATAGCACAGAATTCTTCAATTCCATTATAGTTTTGCCTTAGCTTTGTTCTACTTGAACAAATATCTTTTTGTCCATGTTATGGTTAGGAGGATCTGTGCCAGCAATACACAGAATTAAAAAAATGCCATAATATTTTGCTACTATAAGCACAATACTAGATAGAGGGAAGGTGCCACTAGCAAAGCTGTACTGTGCTTGGGGACACTGCTATTAGTCTTCCAGTTTTGTGAGCATTACATTTAGTCTCAGTTTGAAAATAAAAACAAAGTTTCAAGAAACAAGAATGAGTTCTAGAAGAAGCTGCAATAGGGCTAGCACTGGATGTCCTGGCAGCTGGGCTGCCAGAAGTGTAAAGGCAGCATCGCAGTCACCACAAAACCCAGGAGCTTCGTAGCAATGTGCTAACGTTAAAAATTTGACTGTGTGCAACATACTGACAAGCAACAGGTCCACAGTTCTACACTGTGCCTTTTCCCATTTTCCCATGAGGGATACCCACCCTCATCACTTGGAAGATTAAAAACATCAGTTTCAAGATACCTGCCCACAGCCAACATTGGAGGAACCTATCAGCAAAGATTTGCTCATGCAAATTGTAAGTTACACAAATGAACTTAGCATTGAAAATAAACCGTGTTTCTTTTATGCACAACAATTAATTTAAACCATTTCTTTTCCGACATCAGATAATTTGTGTGACAACCTGCAGAGGGCAGTGATATTCTACAACTATCCCCTGGCAGAAGCAGGTTAACAGGATTTGAAATAACTGCATCTCCTTTTCTAATAACATATTAAAAACAAATACGCAGAGGCAAAAATCCTCTTTGGATATAGAAGTTTCATCACTTGACTGGTTTTCATTATCTTGAGCATGGGCCACAGAGAAGAAGCTCCTGCACTATCCAAAAGCATGGCAGATCTGTCAATACTTACTCAGAGTGAGATTTAATCACTTTCACTTCAATTTTATGCACATTTGTAACCTCTTCCAAGCTTAAAGAGAAAGATTTACAGTATAAAAGACAAATTTTATTACAGCCTACAGGCATCTCAAGCTATCAAATGTATGACACATGACCGTCTGAGCAAGAATTGACACCATGATGACTACCAACCTGGAACTCCTGCTCTTACTCGCCTTTGCATTCAACACAGCACATCATTCTCACCTCCTCTCCTTTGCTTTACTAATTTTTGCTTGAAAGCCTGTATCCGATTCATGCCAGACAAAACTGTGGCTATTAAATTCTGGTTCTTGCTCATCTGAAAGGAAAATGGATACAGGGCTCCTCCCACAGCTCCATATCTGAAAGTCAGAGCGCTGGTGCCTCTAATTGCGGCACATATATGAGCAAGAGTTGAAAGAAGGAGGCCTAAATACTTACGCATGGAATGAAACCTACAAAGAATAACACAATTTTAAACTTTTGTACTTGAATAGATTGTTACATGACGGTTTTCAGTATGTCCTGTTGTGCTCACTACCATGGCATATTGGCGATGTATCTGGTATATAAATCCCTGCAGTTGTATTAGAAAAAGATCCCTCACTTTATTGCATGCTAAGTTTGTGTGCGTGTTCTTGGATAGCTGCCTGGTTTTGAACTGGAGCCTGAACTGAATGGCTTTTATGCAGATCAGCATACAGAACGTCATGTTTTAATAACAGAGTATGAATATATTAAATTACAAATATAACATTAGTAAAAAGTGTGTTCCTTCATAATTGCTTTTATAGCCTTCTCTTCTCATAAATTATATCATCTTTAGCTGTCACATTTCCTTGTCAGTCTCAGTAAAGCAGCAACAATTAGCAATTCAGCCCTGAACACAACCATAAATAGAAATGTTGTTGTAGTCGCCTGAGAGGTTTGTCAGCAGATCACAGATTACAACAGGGAGTGCGAAGGTGCTAAAGAGATTGCTGCTTCTTTTCCTGATTACTAATTTATCTCGTACATAAATGGCATGGTGGCAACCTGATGACAAGTGCAAAGAGGAGAACTGCCATTTTTTTTCCTTTTTTTTCTCTTGTTAAGCACATCTTGCCCCTCTTCACCTGAACACTGCTGCACTGGACTGAGTGCTAATGCGCGTGTCATGCTGCATTTTCATTTCCCTTGGCGCTCCAGCTCTTGACAGGCAGACTGCAGTACACAAAATCCACATGCTCAGGCTCCATCATATCTGACATGGTAGCTAAAAGTCCTTGTTTTTTGTTTTTGCAATTTTAACACCCAAACTCAAGTCACCAAAAATGCAGCAGTGGCTGCAATTAAATTAACTCCTAAGACAAGCAGGGCTCACATACAAGCACTGATTGAAGAATGAAGGAGCTGAATGACCCTGTCTGGCCATCCTTGTACAAGCCTGCTCCGAGGCACAGCCTCCCCCTGGTCACAAAGGAAGATGCACCCTGCCACATTTGGGAGATGTGGAGCCAGCTGAGCTCATGCCTTGCCACAGCACGAGGAGAAAGTCTGAATTACAGCAGCCAACTTCCTCAAGTGAGCACTACGGCCACTTGGGACAAAAGAAATGAATTCCCCTTGCTGGTTTATAGTCTATAGGGCATCCCATTTACCACAAAAGCTCCTACAGTGTAAATTGTAAGTGTTTCTGTTAAATATTCTTTAAAAACACAAAGTAATTAAATACGCAAAAGGGTCACTATTAGGAATAGCTTTCAGTCCTGCTTGGAAGCTTTGCTGAACTGTAGTGTAACTGATAGGAGCACATTAAGAAAGCAGAGTGGATGTGAAGGTCGGTATTTGTATGTGCAGACTATATGCTGATGTGCACAACTAGAGTCTCTAGTTGGGATAGTTGAGCGGGATTTCCTCAGGAATTACTTGGGAAAGGGCGAGAAAACCAGAATAGGCCAGAGAAAAGACTGAAGGAGCACGTTATAGGGAATGCTGGGGAGAAAGAGCAAGAAAACAGGGCTGCTTACCCAAGAAAGAGCAAGAACACTTTAGAATTTAACAGAAAAACAATTGTGTAATAGAATCATATAAATTTATGCAATTGCTAATATTTCTTCAACTATCTTTGCGACACATTGTATTATAGCATGTATTACTAATATACTACTTGTAATCTATATAAAATAGCAAAATCAAAACCATGACAGAAACAGTTAGTGAAAGCTATATTTTAAGTAAGTATCTAATTCTGTAATAGGCTTTTATCTCTTTTCTTCACTCCAGTAAATTGTGTTTTTTTTTTTTTTTCATTTTGTTCAGTAGTACCAGTACTCTTACTATACAATCTTGGTAAGCAAAGGGACTTTTATAAGGGATTCTCTGGAAACAATGAATCCAAAGGGAATGCTGTTGAGGAAAATTCTTTGGGGACTCCAAAGAGTAACTCCTTCCTTAAACCTATTGCCACCTTGGGAAAAGCATGTAATTTGTGACTGTGGGAAGGGATTTCTCCAATGAGGTGTTATCGAAGAGGAATCCCAGCATCTGGAAAGCACACGCTGTCACAGTGTCTTTGCGGGAGAGAGACAAATATTTCCCTTAAATAAGTTTTCTCTAATTCAGCTGGGCATTGTACATTGTTAATATTATTCATTGATATAAGTCCTTTTGCAATTGCTCACCTCTCAGCCTGCTCTGCCCTAGTACTTGGAATTAAATAATACATATGAAATAAGAGTTCAGGTTCTGGTGAAGGACATTCTGTGTGCCACAACAGTAAAACAAATACAGAGAGCTTAGAGGTGGACTGGCTCCCCAGAAGCGCAGGCCTCTGTGAGCAGTGTAATTAATCCATGAAATACCATCAAAGAGGTGGATAGGAGGTCAAGGAGAGGGGAGGGAGCTAACAGAGTTAGAGCAAAAGGTCAAAAACCGCACTGTGGCGGATTAACAAGCCCAGATTTTTAGTTCAGTTTCACAGGTTCCAAATCCAATTTTTTTTTCCCCTGTGTGACAATTTGTACATGCTGTGCACATTAGGATCCAGGGTACAGACCCCTAAATTGTCACTGCAAACAGAACCAAATAAGCCGCTATAGGCATGGAGCATAAAGCCAAGAAGGAATTAAATTGGCATAAAAAGAGAAAAGGCCTGAGTTGCCTAGCAACTATTACCTTCTCCTGTGAATTATATGAGTCCAGAGACATTTGCATTGTTGACATTTGTTGCTTCGAACATAAAGTTGTTTTCCTATATCATTGTGTTAGACATTCAGTTACCGAGCGTGGTGTTAGCACTGAGAGCAGGCGAGTACCAGCTGCAGCCCGGGTGTATCAGCCTCCTACGCACCCCGTGATGTCAAGGTTGAGGGCTCAGATCTGCTTCAGAACTGTAGGCACAGGAGGCCTGAAGCTGCTTCACTCAGACTTCGATTCCGGTTACTCCAATGCAATGAGAAGGCCGCTGCTGCAGGCAAGGAAGGCTTAGCCATTTTCTACACCCTACAAGCAGGTCTTTCTCCAACAGGTGTAGGCAACACCAAACCCAAACCTGTATGTAGGTAGTATTGCTCCTTCAGAAACCTTCAGCCTGGGCTTTCAGGGTCATTCCTCAGACAACTTAGTAAGCTTTGTGTATCTCTGCTCTCACCTAGGGGTTCAGTTTTTTTCACGGGCACTATATTTGCTTGGCTTACTTGCCTAGCGAATAGAAGCTGCAGGGCTGCCAGCTGCCCCTCACACACCCTGTGCCTTCATCACACGCATCGGAGCCCTCTGCACGTCTAAACCACCACGAGCTGCAACGAGACCAAGCTCAACCAGGTTCTGAGAGGTACTAGTGCCACAACCAGACTTTGTTAGATGAAAGTCACTGCCACCATTTAATCATGACCAAGCTTGCCTGAAAGGTGGCTCTGGTCCAATGCCTGTTATAGAGCAGCCCTGCAGCAGCCCACGGCCCACGAAGGCCTGGATTTAGCACAGCTTCTTCTGTATGCTCGAGCTCCCTACAGCAACATGCTTCCATGGGGAGAAGGGAGACACACATATACGTGTGTTGCTCAACTAAGGTTAAAAAAAAAAAAAAAAAAAAAGGCCACTGGACAAGAAAAAAAAAAAAAAAAAACACAAAAAAAAAAAGGAAGAAAGAAAAAAATCCCGAGAATCTGCATGCACAAGCCTGACAGGACGGAGGCCGCCCCGGCCGCGCTGCTCCCGTCCTCGCTCTGCGGAGCCTGCCGGCCAACGCGCGAGCACGCGGCCCCCTCTGCCACACGCCTCTCGAATGGCCGTTTTCTAGGTGCTGCTTTGGCTCGTTGTTGGGATTCAAGCAATTTTGGGGACATTCACCTAAGATCCTTCTGTAAAGACAACATGAAAATCTACTTCTATGCTAAACTGGTATTTGCTTTCACAGCTTGAGTCAACAGCAGTGAACTTCGGCGCTGGGTGGGAGATGATGATATTCTCCTCGCTCATTCGCTTTGACAGGCAGCTGCTGAGGACTTGCACCTGGTTGGGGTTTTGTTTTTCAACATGTAATAGAGGTGTTTTTTCTTCTGCAGTGCTACTCTAAAACCTTTTATTTTTATTCATTTAAGCTGAACTGTAGTTTACCAGGCGATTTCCACTAAAATAATAAAATGCAGCATGTATTAAAAATATCTGAAAAAATCTGCCAAGGTTATTTGAAATACTTTGGGTACTTTCAAAAAGATGAATTCTGCAACCAAACATCTACTGAAGTGTCATTATGCCATTTGTTTTAGGTTTGCAGAGATTCATTAGATTGGCTGATATCACAGAAGAATTCAAAGACATTCACAAACTGCAGCTTAAAAAGAATTCCTCTCCATAGAAAAGTCAAGTTTTTATGGAGAAGCTTTCGCATGCAGCTGAGCTATTCCTGCCGTTTGACACAGAGCATGTTATCTGCGACATTCCTGTTAGCAGCAAGGAAAGAAAAATGTTTATGAAGTAGGAAGATGAAATTACCACATATAGAAAGCAAAAAAAAAAAAAAATGGAGTTGGGTTCCTGAAGTTGAACTTCTTTGAACTAATTCTTAATAGCTGTAGGCGAGTAAGAATAATAAAAATGTCCTGCAGATTATAACTGGAAAAAAACAGGCTCATTAACTTAGAAAGACAAAAAATGCTGAACTTTAAAAACTACAAATGGGAAGACCATATCTAGTGGAATGGAAAGCGGAAAAGAAAATTCAAACACTGTCTGAAATTCTCACAAGTTTGGTTGTACTGTATGGACACATTTCCATGCTGCAGGCGCATCATGTTGTCCTCAGGACTGTATGTTATCCAGATGTCACAAAAATGGCAAACGCTACAAAAGGAAAAACGCCAACCCCCACCCCTGCTTCCCACACGCAACAGTTGAGAAGGACAGAGCCAAGTTCTTGGTTGGCTCAAGTCTGCTGGCATCAGGTCACTCACACCAGTTTGTTTCCCCACGTGTCCTGTTGGAACCATGTTTACAAGCACCGATCAAGTGATGTCTACATATCTGAGAGTGAGTTACTAATGTCAACGGAGCACAATCAGAAAAATAACCACAGGAATCTTGCAATCCAGTGCTGCTTTATGTACATTTGATAACAGGTTCAAACTGTTAAACTGCATGCATATGCATGCAAATATACTGCACACTGTAGCTATGTAAATGTTGCACTTACTTCTATCTAAAGTGTGCTCACACATCTCTCACTTTACACCCACATACTGCACCTCTAAATTTCTCACATTCATATTTTACCTTTAAGACTCAATTATTATCCCTTTTAGAAATGGGTATTTACTCTGCTATACAAGCTACACAACAGAAACTCAGACTGTGTAACTAGTGAAGTGAATTACATACCCAGAGAAGTGAGCTTGATACACATGGGACCAGCAAAACACTGCATAGAGCAGTGCCAGCACTGTAAGTAACAATTACAAATATCCAATATAATGGGTTATTCTAACTAGGTTTGCTTTGAAGTTCCCAGGAGGATTTAACAAGAAGCAGGAGCACCTCCTTGCCAGTTCTCCAAGGCACACTGGGGCTTGCAGTAAGTTTTTCTTTAAACTAAAGTCCCTTTTAGCTTACAAAGCTTTAAAGTAGCAGCTACTATGAGAGGTGCATGGCTTGTTTGTTTGTTTGTTTTTCACCATGCACTTTTTGTTAGAATGGAAAATATATCCAGTAGGAAGAAAAAGAAAGACAGGTCTTGGGTAAGAGAACGGCACAACAGAATTAGCTCATTTCCAGATGGCAGCTCCATGACATTTTTATAGCAAAAGACAGTTTGTTAGGGCTTGAGTCAGTAAGGTATATATTTGCTTTGGCGTTCTGCAAAAGTATTAGATTTAGACCAATATGCTGTTGAATTTTTTGTCAATAGAGATATTTGGAGGGGGAATCCTGGTAAAATGAGGTCTCTGTCCATAAAGGTTAATCAACCATTACCTTTTTAGAGCCAGCATTAACACCTGAAGCACATTTGGTCTGCCCCATTAGAAACCACCAACAAAAAGGCAGCAGTGAGGTGAGCTCCACTACCTGTATCCGGAGTTTTGCGGGGAGCTCGCAGCAACTGGTGACAACCCAGATCAAATGCTGGCAACCAAATGAGCGTGGCCCCTCCGCCAGTGCCACTAGCAGATCTCTAAGTGAGAGACACAATGGCAAAAAATCCCTGCTTTTATAATGGCAGCTACCTGGGCGTACAGGTATTGCAGAGGCTGCACTGTGAGCTTTGTTTCACGGCATTCTCCTCTCTCGTTTCAGAATTCCCCTTTCCTCTATTTTGTGGAATGAAAACTTCGTATTGGTGATTTAAACCATGTTTGGATTTCCCATACCCGTTAGTCTTGCCAACTCAACCCACTCCAGAACATAAGTCATGACACTAACAATCACATATTAGAAATAATCTTCTTCCTTATAAATGTTACAGTTTTTATACAAGTAAGTCTTAAGAATTGCGATTTTGATGGACCATCAGGCACCTGAGTTTGGCAACAATAAGATCTGGTGGCTCAAATGTTTCCACTTCTACACTGTATATTTTTTAAGTAATGTGACCCAACGCCTGTGTGTGTCTGCTTTTGGGGGCCAGGAGGGACTCGAGGGAGCAGGTTGTTGGGAGGGTTTTTTGGCTGCATACACAGCAAGCAGCACAGATGTGTAGCATCATCCCAGTGCTCCATCCCTGCGGACTCACTCCACTCATCAGTCACAAGATCATTCTGCAAGATCAGTATGCACAATTGCACACAGCGCACTTCCCTTTAGAAAAAAATATTGCCTTGTGGTAGTAAATTTCATCTTTTTGACTTTATAAAACCAAGTAAAGATAAAGCCTAGAGAACATAGTACAAATACATACTTGCCATTTTTAAGGCAGTCTAAGGGTGAACTGTATTCTTAGGTTCCAACTCTATAGAAAAAGATGCAGCATTCTGTGACTGAAATCCTCATCTCACTTGAGTCAAGGGCAAAACATCAGCTGCTTTCAACCAGTAAGTCTTGCAATAAAAATTTACAGTATAGTATAAAATTACTATGGAATGGTATTGGTTTCTCACAGTGTTTCTAAAACATTTTTCCCATTGGAAACAGGAAGGCCTTTGTCTTTATTGCACTGCTCACACGTTCTGCTCACACCAAACCAACGATCCTTCCCCATGGTCATCCAGGCTCCATCTGCCACTGAATCGTGACCCAGAGTTCCCAGGACTGGACTCTGCTCCTGGTCAAAACACATGATGGAGCAACGTGGCCAAAACAGAACGGCCTCTAAGGGGAGGTAGAATGGAGTGTCAGAGGAAATTCGCTCTTCTGAACAATATATGTAGTTTATAGCCTTACTAACACCTAAATTAGCTCTAAAAATGACATTCATGGGATATACAACACATGGCCCCTTTGCAATGGCAAGATAATATCATTTACAAACACTCAGTGATGAAAGTGCTGGTTCTCTGCAAACAAACAGAAAACCAAGTCACTCAGCTGCTCAAGTGCTTGTGCTGAGAACTTGGCCAGAATCAATCAACTATTTTTGATAAGAACCTGTAAACATGAGCTAAACTACCTGCACTGACAGGCACTGTTTTCAGTCTCTTGAGGACAGTGCTAAACGATAATTTTTATCAGCCACACCTTTAACTGCTTTACAAGCTATTACTAAAGTAGGTGCCTTCAGAGGCAAATTTGGAGACTGACTCAAAATTACTTTTCCTATCTGAACCATTAGAAGAACATGATATGAATTTGAGTCATACAAAGAACAGAGCAAGGCACACACCATTACAGTTTGGAAAAGAAAGGTTGAGCATCCTGGTTTTGCATGAGTGATGCCTCCAAGATTGCCATTTTGAGCTGGGATAGGATGGTAAAAAGTGAAACCAACAAAGTATTGTACCACTCAAGAGCATCAATCTCGAGCATGTTGGCTGCATCTTTCTCTTATTTCCTACTTACTTTGCAGATAAAAGCTCTCGGTCATGTGAATTTTGAAAGAAAATAAAGCATGGGGCATGCCACTGGGAACAAAGGAGAAATAGAAGAAAGTCTTATCAGTGCTTCCAGCAAATGAAAGATTGCACAGACTCTTGAAGAAGATCTTGCATGAAGAACAGCCCAACACCTAGTTGTGAGCTGCAGTTAAAGGATCAGGTGAGCAATCCAAGGAGCACTTTGCTTTGAGAGGTTCCCGGAGGACAGCAAAGGCACCTTGTGAACTGTCACATCTGCTACATTCACC
>NW_010587016.1:2316-29440 GCF_000705375.1 Tinamus guttatus | reverse complement strand
AGCAGCAGGAAATGACTGCCAAAGTCTGTCTGTGGACAAAGTTGCAATTTTTCTGCTGACAGTCAAGAGACATTGTGCAAGTTTCCTATCAACTTCAATACAGTGCTGGAATGCAGAGACCTTCAGATTATTTGCTTGTAATAGCACATACCTGATCCACAAAAGATGAATATTTAGTCAATTGACCAGATTTAATTCCTTATTTGAACTGGTTCTGCAGCTTTAATCCCTCATGCAACACTCTTCCATCTCTGTCCTCCCCCAGGCACCTGCTCGGGATTAGCAGGGACACTCACAGATCCAGCCCATGCAGATTCTCCACCCCATGGTAGCTAGGTAAATTATCAGAAATGTTCAAATATTGGTACCTGCCTACAAAAACACAAGCATAAAGAACTCACGATTTAATTGATCCAAAGACCAAGGGCACCTGAGGAAACTGTAGCTTGTGCCCTGCAGCCCTGGGGACTGATGGTGGAAGAGGATCACTGGGCACAGACTTATTGTAAATCAGTATCTTGGCTCTGCTGTTCATGAAAGAAGTGCTCCAAGTGCACCCTATTCTCAAGAGAGGGAAAAGGGGGCAGGATAATTTTAGATGCAGTCAGATGTTGAGCAAATCCTTCAACATAACATTCCCATTTGTGATATGACTTCAGGGGGAAAACACCACCGGAGTGAGACCATGTGAACTCAGCGCAAAAAGCCTGGGATGGGGCCGAGAGGCAGGGACGAGCACAGGGAGAGCTCCCAGGGCTGGGACCAACCACCCCTTGGCCCATTTTTTTTTCAGTTCGTGCTGAAACGGAGACCTGCCATCTCAAGCCCTCCCTCTGCCATTAGGGCTCCATTTAAGCCCATCCTTGCATCTGTCTGGCTGACAGCTCCCTCCTCCTTCCTGCCCAGCAAAGCCCTTCAAAAAACATTCATCCCTTCCTCTCTGCTAGAGAGGCACCAAATATAAACTGGGAAGAACCTGCCAGGAAAGGAAAGCTGGGATTAAGAGCTTCCTGCTCCTTCACCCACACCAAAACAGAGCTGTGTTGCCATTCGCTTTTGCAGCTCCCCGCTGAGGGCTAACACCCCCCCCATTCGTTGCCACAGCTTCTGCAGCAGGATCACGATGCTGGAAACGCTTTTCCTTGGGGATGCGCCAGCCCCTCTGCCGCTCTCCTTCCGCAGATGCCAGCGGGGCCCTGGCAGGACAGGTGACAAATGCCACTGCGCTGAAAGAAAAATTGCCAGCTGAACACTGGCCCCGTTCCCTGCTCCCCTAGTGAAACCAATCCAGTTGGAAAAATTTCTGCCTGCTGATATGCTAATATTTTAAATAAGCTTTAATTGGCTTCCCAATGCTGGCAGTGTCACTACAAATATCCTGTGCCAATCCTCAGTTCTTTTGAGCCCCATGGTGCTGCATCTTGTGCCCTGGCACTTCTGCCTGCATAGCCTAGAAAGAAATGGCCAGTTCCTCTCAGTCTGCTTGCCCCACTTATGCTATAAGAGGTATTTATTCTTGTGTGAAATCATAGCACCACCTGCTCTGATCATTTCGCAGTTCCCATTTAAAATATCCCTTGTGGGGAGACAAGAGAAAATCCAGTAGCCCTTGTGCTGGCAGCTTTCAGAAACCGTGAAGGAAAGGACGCGTGGGTGAAGGTGCACGGATGAAACTCGAGTCATGCACTGTCTTTAAGCACTTCCCTA
This sequence comes from Tinamus guttatus, assembly GCF_000705375.1. The sequence goes on along the minus strand of NW_010587016.1, from coordinate 27,733 downwards.
CAGCTCCTTTAGGGCTCAGTCCAAGAATCCATATTTCTGCACTGGCCCCTTTACCAGCTCCTGCTCCTCCCCTTATTCCCTGATTTTCTTCCCCTGTCCCTGTATCCCTCCCAGTGTCCATCATGGAGGGAAGGCCGTGTATGTGCCTGCCTGGGTGCAAGGACTCCTGCAGTAAAGGCACCAGGGAAACTCAACGCCATCTCTTCCCAGGTGAGGCCTTGCCTGGATCCCTGGAAACATCTCAGACTTTATGTTTATTTCCCAGTGTGATCATCAAGCAAGACAGCAGAGGGACTTGTCACCATCCATCACAAGCTTCATTGTTTAGTAATAAGATGTATTGCCCCCTTGCAGTGAAATAGCACTCCAGCCAGAGCTCCCATTTGTTATGATCCGGCTGACTGGGACAGCTGTTCGTGTCACTGCTGTAAACTCTCCATTTGGAGCAGAGACAGCACGTTTTAGGTGCTAATAAATGGCACTGCAGGCTGCTGAACACACACGGTTACCAGCTAGCCACCACCAACCTTCTGCGGCCAGGTTCCTCCTCAGCGAGACCCAGGAGCTTGGTGGCAGCGACCACCAGAGCAGCCCTGGTCCAAGCGGTGCCTGCCCATCTCCCACCAGCCCCTTAAAACACAACAGGGGTAGGGGAGTCGGGCCAGAACAGCCGCAGCTCTGCTCCACAACCTGCCACGTCCTGCCCAGGCACCCCGTGAACCTCATGGGGGCCCTCAGAGCACAGCTAGGGACTGCAGAGCGCTCAGAGGGCTGCCTGCTCTTCACGAAGCACTGCAGGACCCGGCAGGTTACAGCCGCTTTCTCAGGTGAACAGCAACAAGCTCAGAGTAGTGGAGCTGACCGAAGAGCGAAAAAAAAATGCAAAGCTTACCTGTTTCTGAGTGACAGGAAGGGGCTGCATCGGCTCTCCTGTGATTAGCTTCATTAGAAAGTTCCTCAGTAGATCAAACAGCAAGAGGGAAAACCTTGCAGAAAGCCCTGTTGCACTTCTCTAGGAATATACAACACTAACCTAGGGAAGACAGGCTTAAAGGCTCAGCTACGTGGCTATAACCTGGTGCTTCCTGCACTTCCCTAGGGTTATGGATATTCTATGATCTCAGACTGCTTAGCCTTAGCAAGGATGGAATAACTTCATAGGGCAGCCTTAGACTGCTCAAGAGCCATCATGAGCCCTTCTGGCCAAGAAGGCAAATGGTACAAGGCACAGGCCAAGCACAACCTGCCCTGGTATTTGTGGGTTCAGTCAGATTGCCAAACTATCTCAGCTGTGCAGCAAGCAGTACCGTATCACTACACCTGAGGAGCTCACCTGAGTCTAATGATTAAAAGCAGGGAGAACCATCTTTTCAATGCAATTTCTCGGCATCTCCTCACAGCCTTGCAGCTTAATGAGGAGTCACTCCAGCCAGAAGTTTCCCCCATTCAAAAACAAAGAACTGGAAAGAAACCCCACAGGTGGCAGATCTTTTAGCACTTCTGGGTTGCATCTCGTTCAAGAGATGACCACAAACTCAGGCAACGTGCAAGGAGATGAACCACTGCTGCTCCCTCTCTAGTGACAAGACAACATTGGCCATCAAACAAACTCCTTGAAGCAAAGCAGAGCAGCTGTGGCAGGCAACAACAAACTCATCATGCCTTTGAACGCTGCCAAGGGACAACTTGAGCCTTTCATCATTCTCCCACAGCACGGAGCTGTCCTGACAGGCAATGTTTGACACAGAGAGAAAAACCTGGTCCACGCTCCGGCAGGCAGTTGTAGGCAGTTAGCTCCAGTGCCGACTGTTTAATCAGTTCACCTGCTTCTGCCTTCTCCCTTGTTATTCTGAAAAGGGCCCAAGCAAAGCCCAGGCTACCAGGCCTGAGGAAGGGCTCTCTGGACCTGCACAAAGCAGCTGATGGGCATGGGGGCAAGTTCAAGAGAAAGGACCCAAATCCTGGCCTGTGCCCAACACAGCACTACCCTTCACCCACCAGAAAAGCGCAGCGTGACAAAGGCCACCAGCTGGGAAGGCTCAGGACTACCCGTGCAGCAGCCATGGCAACCTTCCCTCCAGCCACCCTCATTCAGTTGAAAGGGCACTAACTCCACTGACCTTTACCTCAAAAAAAACAAAACAAAGCCCCAAAATACAGAAAAGCAAAAGGAAGAAAACAAACAAGGCAGATGCACTCCCTGGCTGTGTTAAAAGCAGAGCCTGGGTTTTCCCTATACCAGGCTGTGAAGGGTGCCATCCCCTCCATATTCTGTGGTTCTGTGGTTTCTGTTTAAGGAAATAACTTCAAATAACCACGGTCAGGGGCGAGATATTTGTTAGCACCCCATCTCCATCACTTGCACCCCCCGACAAAGTCAGGGCTCCTTGGTGATGGTGTCTGCACCAGTGCCTGTAGCTAAGGTGAACACAACTAAGAACTTACAAACGTTAACATGAAAAATCCATGAGGTAGCAAGAGTTCCTTGCCTCACTGTCAAACCACCTGAGCCCCAAGGAGCATGTCCACAGAGAGGAAAGCCCCAAAATGCCCCACAGACAAGCTCTACTTTTCGCGTGGAGTGAGCTGAGCCCTGGCCTGATATTTACACACCGTTTCTGTGCATAAATCACTTACATGAGACGTGAGGGGAGCAGCCTCGGAGGAAACGGTGCCCAACCTGGTGGCTCGTGAGGCGCTCAGGCGCGTGTGGCAGAGGGCGAAGGAGCCGAGCGAGCGTCAAAATCTTTTATTTAGTCTCCAAAAGCCAAGGGACACCGAAAATAGCAGCGGTGGGAACCATGGCCGGGTGGGGAAAAAGCTAAAAATGCAGGGGCCACAGGATGGAGCGCGGTTTGCCCCAGCAGGGACAAGGCAAGGGCCCCCCGGCCCCTTTCTGAAGGGAACTGCACAGTTTTAGAACGATCCCCCTTCCCTGAAACATCAGTTTTCAAGAACGCATCCTTCCAAACAGGATTCCCCAGAATAAAATGAGCTGGCAGTGAATAGTAATATTTCATTTCAGTGTGCTACAACTGCTAAGTTGTGTACTTCTTTTTTTAATAATTGCAGCCAGAAGATTGTTTTGAAATGGAAAATTGGAGCCTTTCTTTCCAAATAAGGGTGGGATGGAACATTTTGGTGACACTGGGCCGCTGTGCTCTGGTGTTTACAAACATCGAAATTGATACCTTTGCGGGAAGCATTTTCACACAGTAGCATCCTCTGGCTGCAAAATCATCTCTCAAAAAACATTCACTACGTTTTCATCCAGGCTTTGCAAGCGTCTTGGGTGTGAGCAGCTACCCCCAAAGAGGTGAACGTTGCTCAGCACAGGAGCTCGTCTGGGTGACAGGAGAGTCGTTAGAGGACAAAGACAGGCAGAGGTGGAGGAGGAATTAATTTAGAGGAGCATCTGCTGCCCGAGCCACGCCAGGCAGGTGCTTCTTATTGCTAGCAGCATCTGCCACCAAACGCTGGCTCCCAGCGGGGCTGTCAGCGCCACCTTCACATTTGCCCACATAAACCCACCCGTTTTTCTCCCTCTCTAATTTTAGCCTTGTTTTCTCATGGCAGGGAGAACCCTGCCTACCTGGAGATGGATGAACACCTGTGCCAGTGATTTACTGTCTCCACAAGTGCTGGGGAGATCAGGGCACCAGAAACATTTTGGGGAAGGCAGGGCCCTGGGTCTAAGTCTCTTCCACTCCAGGGCACATGGAGAAAATGTCAACCGTCCCTAATACCAGCTGTACAAATGTCTAATTAGCTCTCCAAGAAAAGACAAATGACATGATTATGTTTAGGTTTTCAGCTCACCAGTGTCCAGCAGGTCTCTGTGGTGGAAACCACGGTCTAGGGGGGCAGGAGCTTGGATCACCTCCTGGCTCTTCTGCCATCCTAGCACAATCTGCAGCAAATTCCTTCTCCTCTCTGCCAGTTTCCTTGCCTGAGCTCCTCAATAACCTTTGTGAATCATCTGTGACAGCTCTGCACTTCTCTCAGCCTCCCTCCTTTTCCTTTTAATTGCTCCAGCCACTGCTCTCCCAGCGCACTCCTAGTGCCACCTCAGACATACAAGGACAAACTCATATCCTGCTCTTGCAATTATCAGGCACCCTTACTGCCCTGGCTGGGCCTGGGTGAGGAGGGAAAATGACAGCCTGTGTTTTCTTCTGTCTGCTCCAGGAAAGGGGACGAAATCTGTCAGATGCTAAGAGCTCTATTATTTCTGTCTGCAGCAGCCCAGCAAACGGCTGGCAACTTGTAGCACCCTGCCAGATCAGACTGTGGAGACATAAAAGGTTTGCCACGGCTCTGAAGTTAATTTTTGCCTTCCAAAAGCATCCGAGAACGGTCCCAGCATGGTGCGCTGGAGGTGAGGAGCTTGCACAGCCTCTTTATAGTGAACAAAAACATAGGACGCCTGGGGCCTGAACGAGCTTTACATTTTGCGGGATTCAAAGCAGATCTATGCCTTTGCTTTTTGATCCTTCAAGGCTTCTCCATGCTCACGAAGGAGGGACGTTGTGCAAGCATGTACTTCATTCCTTCCTCTCCTGTCTGCTGACCTGGAAATAACCATCATCTTTATCACCCTGTGGAGGCTGAAGCATCAGCTGGATTTGGGTCAAGCTGCCAGCACCGGCCTCTGCAGCACTGGGTCTCCCTTGCTCTCTCCCAGCAGCCACGCAGGTCTGTGCTGCAGGCTCTCAGCAGGCTGCTCCCTGCTTGCTGCCCCACAGGGACACTCGGGACACCCTTAGTATTTGAATTCGGAGAGGAGACCTTGGGGAAGGAAGTGCTTGCAGAACAAAGCTGGGGCCAAACTGCACAGCAGCTCTGAAAATGGTCCATTTTCTCAGGGAGGATCCCCCTCTTAAAGGGAAGCAGCAAAGGCGTGATGTGAAGGTGTAAGAGACAGGCAGGGAGACAGTGACCCAAGCAGAAGCAGCTGCTGAGCTTGGCAGCCTGGTGCCCAGAGCACAGCTGGCCGTGGGGCCTGGCCTCCTGGCATTTCCACCTTAAAAATGGGGTCGGTCAGGACAGAGAATGCAAAACCACCGGGAACCTCAGATTTGCAAACAAATGGGGAGTCAGGCCACGTTCTGGCTGCATCCCTCTGTTGGCATCCCTGTAAATAACATTTAATGTAGTTCCCAGTGGGCCTGACCACCCTCCCCTTCTGCTGGGGACCAGATGTGGTGCATATCAATGCACACAGTTATCTCCATTTTAAGAATACAATGGAATCAGTGATGCTTAAAATGTACTTGTTAATGGCACCAGTTTGCGATTTCATTTTACTTTAATATAAACCATCTGTTTTGAGGAGGCAGCAGCCTTGGGCTGAAGCTCCACCACCTTCATATCTCCACAACAGAGGCTGCATCTGAGCTGCCAGAGGGGAGGCAGCTCTGTTGATCTGTGCCCAGCCCTGGGCTCCCCGGGGTGGAGCAAGAGGCGAGCAAGCTGCTATGGGCACCAGGGGCGTTCCTGATGGCTGTTCCCAGATCCAGGAGCTCCAGAGGGACCTCTCCTCTGGGGAAGGGAGTGCACTGGCCCTTCAGAAGGGAGAGCCAAGAGTGCAGGCAGCTCCCACTAAGGATGGGAGACACCCCTGGGAGATGCTGCCCAGCATCTCCAGGGCAGATCCCACAAGGGTCCTGCAGAACCGCTCGCTTGGAAATGTGTGTCTTATCCAGTGAGCTTAGTCCGGGCCCACCCAGAGCGCGGGTCTGGCAGAAGTGCCCAGAGAGTGAAACTCCCCAGGGCTGTCCATGAGCTCTGCTCTTTTTAAGGACTCAGGGAGCAACACACAGCCCTGCGGTGGAGGTAGGACATCCCTTCAGGAGCCATCACTGCAACAACTGAAGGGGGGGGAGAAGGGAAGGGCTTTGGAAGGGATCGTATGGCCTACCTTCCTTCTTCCCTTTACCTTTGTGGTTCCAGAAAAACTGTTCATTGAAAAAAAACAAAGCAGAAAGAAAATTAAGAAGAGAAGGAAACCTCCTCCCCTGCTATTTTCTGGCTGAGGTATCCCCTGGGCAGCCCTCACTTTCAGTCATCCATCCATCACTACTGAAATAAAGAAGTTTAGAGCAAAACCCATTAGAAAATAAAGTGCATCTGGAGTTGAAAAACTTCTGGAAAAAAGGGATTTTTTTCCTTTTTTTTTTTTTCTTACAAAAGATATCCTTTAAAAAAAAGAAAGAAAGAAAAAAGAAAACAGGAAAGTGAGCAAGAGGACAGAACAGGTAGGTCTTGGTGTAGGGTCTACAGGGCTGTCCCATTAGGGAGAGGGATCTTAAATCCGCTCTTCACGAGGGCGAGGCAGATGCAGAGACCCAGGAGGCCAGCGAGGAGCACCCCGGCCAAGGCCTTGAGGCACGAAGTCCTGCTCCGGACGAAGGTGCTGGGGCCCATGATGCTCAGCAGGGCCGTGCTCACAGTTAGTGTGTAGAGGATGGAGACTCCTGTGTTGAGGGCCACAATCTTCCCAAACTTGGCGAAAGGGGCGATGATGCAGAAGAAGAGCGGGACGGTCGCGATCACCGTGGTGACGGCGCTCGAGACGATGGCGACCCCCACGTGGCGGACGGCCTCGATGGTCCTCCACTGGCGGCACGCGGTGGGGTCCTGGCAGAAGGGATGGCAGCGATAAGAGGGAGTGGGGATGAGCACATGGGGCTGCAGTGATGTTCAGCCCTTGAGGGGGCTCTTCTAGCTCATGGCCTCCTCATCCAGGACCAAGGTGCTGCATGAGTGCAGACCTCAGGGCACTTCAGGATGGTCTTCACTGGGGCATGAAAGGAGGGTCCCTTTGTAAACAGCCATGCCCAGTGGCCACACGGGAAGCCCCTTGCTGGGTTCCCTGCACTCGGGCTCATCAATTCGCAGCGCTCGGACCAGGCAGCTGGGGAAGCAGTGGCCCGGACATGCTGTGAGGTAGCAAAACCCACCCCCGGCTTCTCGCCCCCCAAGCTCACCCCTGCCTGGTGCAGCGGGAGGTTCTCCCCTGCCAGCAGGTAGCCCTCCACCAGGTGCACGCAGTAATCCACAGAGGAGCCAACGAGGATGGAGAGGGAAATGGCTTCCACCGCCCCCATTTCCCAGCCAGCCCAGTACATGATGGTCACCACCAAGCAGACCACACCTGCAGGAACAAGGAAATATTAACCACTGCAGAAAAGAAGGTGCTACGTGTTGCTTACTGAAGTTACACACAGGCTGAACATATGTGTGGTGTTTTTTTTTTTTTAAAGGCAAGAGTGATGTTTGTATGCGAGTCATGAGTGGGAGACTAAGTGGTTTAAAAATGATAGATTTGATTTTTTAAACAGGAAAGTTTAGCAACACACTTAGTCCATAATATCATCAAATCATCAGCCAGGGAGAGGGAGACTATTTACAAATTTGCTTCAAATACTAACAAAACCGCTAAAATATTCGGCTTTTAAAATCTCCCACTGCTTGGAAACAGCAGCCACAGTGCAGATTCTTGAGAAGTGCAATTGTTATTCAGAGCATGTGGGACTTAATCACATTATTATACATAACAGGCAGACATGGCATTTGTGTAGCTAAAACCCTTCTTTAATCAAATAGAAGGGATTGTGTGGATAAAACACACTGGGAATTAGACACAAAAATCTATTTTCCCGGTGAGGTCCCTCTGCACGTGCTGAGAGTTTTTCCCACTCATTCAGGTAAATCAGAACCGAGTCTTGGAAAGCCAAAAGGGTTTACATAGAGTTAAGTGCACTTAAAAAAAAATCAGCTTGAACCACAGGGGTTGTGGGGCTTTTTTGTTTGTTTGTTTTGTTTTTTTTGTTTTGTTTTGTTTTTTTACCTAAAATGCTGAGCAGCACTGGCAGCAGGAGGAGGATGTGAGTGGTGAATATCGCCACGGCAGCCACACAAATAACCAGTGAGAGGATGAGACCATACAGGGCGCTCTGCACTCCTGGAAGAAAAGAGCCAACTGATTTGCATGCTGCAAGGTGTCAGCTGGGGTGAGGAGGACACTGTGACCCTCCTGGGACAATCGCTCTGAGCAGAGAGCAAGAGGAGGATGACAAGTGGGTGACCTGAGTTCTTGCCTGCCACATGAGCAGGCAAGAGTCCCTTCCCCTCTCTATTTCCATGGGCTTTGCCTTGGATTTCGACCCTGTCAGCTGCTTGAGGCAGAGCTGAACAGGTTGAGGAGCTTGCACAGCAGTGGTAAGGGGAGTAACACTTGTCCATAAGAAGGAGACCTTAGAGAGCTGGGCTTTCTCAGGTAGATAAATAGATTCCCCTCTCTATTTCCATGGGCTTTGCCCTGGATTTCGACCCTGTCAGCTGCTTGGGGCAGAGCTGAACAGGTTGAGGAGCCTGCACAGCAGTGGTAAGGGGAGCAATCCATAAGAAGGAGACCTCAGGGAGCTGGGCTGTCTCAGGTAGATAAATAGAGCAGTCACTTGCCTATGATCTCCATGAAGATCTGCTTCCAGTGTTCGCAGGTCTGGAAGCCGCGTCGGAGAGCGGAGCTCTCTGGGAAGAGCTGAAGTTGCTGCTGCAGGAATGTCTCCCATTTCAGGTAGTCAGCGTATGTCTGGAAGGAAGATTTCCCTTTGTAGGTTGTCTGCAAGGAGATGAATGGGTTATTGCTGTGTCCTGCTCCTGGAGCAGGGACTGCATGGCAAGGGAGGAGGTGGAACAAGCCAACTGGAGTTGCAGCACCAGGCAAAACTGGCAGTGGCAGATGGGCAAATTGCTACCAGCTCTGCCCAAGCTCTTAGGGCAAGTGATGTATAGGCACCTGTCTGCAACAAGGAACAGGCACTAGGAAGCACCAAATTACAGCTGCAAATGGAAGTGGCCAATGAAAGGAAAGTACAACTAAACCCCTAAAAAACCACAGCAAACCATCACAGGGGTGATGCCTTTGCTCACCGATTCAAATGCCATGGAGATCCACTGCACCTTTCCATCCTTCACTCCCACTGCCCCGTGAGAGAGCTGCCCAGGCAGCAGGTTTGGCTCAGGGATGTTCTTGCACTCAGGGTGCAACATCTGCAGAAAGGAGGAGATGCTATAACCTGCAGAGAAAAACAAAACAGAACACAACCAAGGAGTGGAGAACAGGAAAGGGAAGCACATGGGAGCAAGAGGGAAGAAAATGAGAGAAAGCTGCAGACCCCACTTAAGAGCAGCTGCTTCCCCTGCAAGTATGACTTGTGAAAGCACTTAGATTCTCAGCACCAGGGCCCTTAACAGCTGCTAGCTTGAGAGGGCCCTCAGTACCCAGCAGGACACTATCACAACTGCTTGTCCCAGCCTTCAGGAACAGCAAGTGCTGAATTCTGCAGCACAGGAGCTGTCTGTCTGGCCCAGCAGGGATTTTCTTCAGCTATGAAGATGAGGTTGGCTTTTGGCCTAAAACACATAGCCCCTCCCTAAACCCAGCTACATAACTACGTGACCTTTAGAGCTGGGAGACACTCACTGGTAAGGGACATGAAGCCACAGGCACAGAGGAGCTCATCAAGCTGCGATCTGCAGATTTAAAACCCCTACAGCCACCACCCTCAGCCTGGAGGATGAGAACCAGCATCCACCCAGGTTCTCCAGATCTCCCCAAGGGCCTTGAAACTGGCATTAGTCCTACGTACCAGAGGGCAGGCACTGAGCCCCTCCTGGCTTCACCAGCTCGGTGTTGCTGGCAATGGCTTTGCAGAGGCGGCACAGGTTGCCAATCTCTTTGAAGAGGTCGAAGCTGTCATCGTAGATAACACTGCCCTTTCCCAAGGAGACACAACAACAAGAGCACCACACGTGAGGCACACATGGCAACTGGCACAAGAAGACACAAACCAAGTCCTCTCCTGGGCACCCAGTCTGGGAGCAGCTCTGATGAGCACAACCTGAGGGCCTTTCTACCAACAGGGTCAAGCTCTCTCTGCACAGGAAACCTGTCCCCATGTCACCTACAGGCACACGTGCAGCATGCATTCACCAGACTGGGCTAGAGGACATCCCAAAGTCCCTCCCACCCTGAATTATCCAGTGAATTTGCTACTGTTCCTTGAAGGGAAGGAGAACGCTCAACCACATAAATCCACCAATGGACTTTTGTACTGTGCCCATACCAGGGCTTGTACTGGTGACAATTCAGGCAATAAAGTGTTAAAAAAAATAAAAGGAAATAAAATCAGAAATCTTTGCTTTGCCAAAAACCAGCAAGAAGCTATGGCAAAAACTCAGGCAGGATGAGGAAAGTTCTGCTGGCAGCATGATTGTCTTGGCCTGAGCAGGGGCTGCAAATGGAGCATTGCCCAGAGCCGAACTCCAGCTTTCTGCCCACTCTGCTGTCTACATTTTGCACTGCCCTTTCCAGAAGAAATGGGCTGATTCTCCCCAGTTCTCCCCAGTCAGAAGGCAGGAGGAACTGTGAGAAGTTGACATGCATTTGCCAGGAGAATAGTCAAGCAAAATTTCTCTGGGGAAAGGCTGTGAATATGTCAAAGTGTCAGATGTGGGAGAAAAGCTGTTCCTGGACAAGTTATATTCAGGAACCTTTCTCTGGTACAGTAGTCAATTTGTACTTTGTGTTAATATTTCACAGCAGGATAAACAATAATCATAGAAAAATAGCAGTTGCTGAGATCTGGAGTTTATAGTGAGGTTTCCATACAGAGCTCAGGATGGCTTTGTTTCTAAAAGCCTCAGGATTCAAAATTAGAAGGTTAGACATGGTGCTCAAAGGGATTTGCTAGCAAGTCTAAAATGATTTCAGCAATGAGCTTATCTCCATTATTTGTGATTTTGTTAAAACAGAAATGTGCTTTTGGCTCATCCCAGTGCTGCCATCTCTGCTATTCCATCTGGCTGGCCTGCTGGACCGTGCCAACAGGGCTGTGGGGATTAACTGAACACTATCCAGGGGGACCTTGCTCTGCTCATCAGCCCTAGGCAAGGCTGTTGGGCATGCCAGAAAGCGTGTGTACCATGTCTCCAATGACGTGGTTGTCCGTGCGCCTAGTACGGTTAACCCCTCGGATCCCAAACACCACAAACACCATCGCTCCCGTGTCCACCAGTGGCCGTGCTGCTGGCTTCCCGCAGCCAGTATTCATGCAAGGGTTAAATCCAGAAGTAGCTGAGAGCTTTGCTTTTGGTGCTGCTGTCAAATATAGAAGGAAGGAAGTTTGCATCAGAAGAAAGCGAAGAACCGACTTCTTTTCTGGCCCAAAAAGCATCAGTAAGGGCTGAACGGGCTCTTATCAGCTTACCTTTCTCACTGGGAACATACAAGATGCCTTTGGTGGGTCCATCTGGGCTAGAGCTGAGCAGACAGCCAGGAGGTGCCACACACACTCGGCCATGGTAAGGAGGCCTGTGCGACTGGGCGAAATACAGTTTCCTGTGCAAACAGAGTTTGTTTTGGGGATCAGAGGTGATAAAGATGGTGTGTCCAAAGCACCACGTGGAAAGCACTAGAGAAAATCTCAGGGGCACGGGGAAGGAGAAGGTGAGCAACTCCAGATCTGGATCCCCAGCCACACGTATGATGTGCTGCCTGTTCAGCACAGAGTTCAGGCAGGTAAGGGAGAGTTCAAAACTCAGCAATCTGTTTCTGCCACCCAAAGAAGCCCTCAGTCACAACCCTGCCACAACCCAAAGGTCCTGGACAGCCTTTGCCACGTCAATGATGGGTCTGCAAAACAACTCTGCAAAGGCAGGCACATTTGCAGCAAAGCCAGCCTCCAGGGATGTCACCAAGTGAGGGCAGGACTGACACTGGACATGAGGCCCCCCTTATCAGTTGTTCAGCTCTGCTCATTTTGCTGCCTGGCCCTCAGTGGGTTTTGGAGCGTTACCGCGTTCGCTGCTGCTCCTTGGCGGCCACGTAGAAACTGAAGTCGAACTTCCAGCCTCTCTTGGTATCGCAGGACAAGGTGGTCATCATCCACTTCCTGGGGCTCGTCTGCTTAAGCAGCCCTACTGTGGACACACAAGCTGTCAGCTTCCTGGTGAAGTTACCGAAAGGCACTCTATACACCTAAGCAATGGATTAATGAAAACAGACACTTAACTCCACAGGGTTGTAGCTTGTCGCGTGTTAGCATCACACACTCCCCTCTTCCCTGAGCGCTGGCACAGCCACACAGAATGAGCCCTGCAGCCACAAACCAAGCCAGTCCCCAGCCTGCCTCCTCCCAGCCATGACTAGGGTGTAACGGGGACCCTCACCACCCCCATTCTGCATGGCCCTAAGCTGGATGGTGGTTACTGTATGCAGGGTGAGGGAGATCTGAAAGCAGCTTCTCTTGTAGGTGTGTTGGTGGAGCACAGACCAACACGATCCGTGTGTGAGCAGTGTTCCCTGCTCCCCAGCTGTCTGGGAACAGACAGGAGGCAGCCGGAATCCAGCCGTTTCAGTAGCAGTGTGTAGGAGAGGGAGTTTGTCTGAGGATGCCAGGCCCCATCCGATTCCCACAGGTATCCCACACTCTTGCTCCCATTGCCGACAGTCACACAACAGCAACAGCCCATACTGCGGCAGTGCCAGGCCTAATCTCTACCACTGCCAGGCACAACGGCTGCCTTCCTGCAATACCCTGCATGTCCCCGTGCTGCCCAGGGCCCTGTGGAGAGGCAGGAGGCTCTCGTGCTCACCTGTTGTGCTGCACTCGAGAGGACTCCAAGATCCCCTGACTCACCTGGAATGAAGGCACCTCCCCATCTCCCGCTGACACCATCTGCCAGGGGGCAGGGACACTGGCGTTGAGTGAGAACCTGTAGATGGCTGGTCTACCCTTGCCTCTGGACTTGGAGATATACACAGTCCCCTGGAGATCTGGGCAAAACACAGTGGGGGAATGAGTGTTAATGGCACTTCTCAATCAGTAAATACTGCAGACAAGGGCAGGAGCAGAGGAGGGCCTTTGGACCTACTGGCTCCTCTGGGGCAGCAGGCATAGCTTCTGCCTTCTGGCAGCACAGCACATCTTTCAAAGGATTTCACAAATACATCCTGAGCTGCAGTAATTCGTGACGGCTTATTGATTCGCGTCAACCTAGGACCTGGCCCAATAACTCTTTTATCCTCAAAATCCCCTGAGGAGCAGGCTGAATTTACTCTCCTCACAGCCTGCCAACAAGGCTGTGAAATGGGACTGGGATGCAAAAGCTCTGAGCTACTAAACATGTGCTCAGACTGAGCAGGCCAGGGAGACCTGTCGCTAGTCTGTGCTGCCACCTTGGTTATAGTGTCCAGTTCCACACAGCATAAGAAATCTGGGTGAAGGAGGATAGTCCTGATGCCCTTTAGCTCCAGCAACAAGCCAGGGCTCAGTAGGCATGTGACTGAGTAAAATGATTCCCAATGAGCTATTCAGAGCATAAATGATTTGATCTTCACTTCAGGACCTTTGGGCCCCAGACCCAAATGTGGCCAAAGCCAGTCATCAGATGACACTCACCTTGCTGCCCTGTATCACTTATGCTCCCTTTGCTTCCCCAAGGCAACCCTGAGCCCCTCTTCTTTTTTTCCAAGGAGGTTCGGATGTTGTTCTGCAAACTGCGGGGCTTTTCCTGAAACAAACCTGTCCCAAAAGGTTAGTCAGGGATGAAAGGGTGAATGTCACAGTAAAAGAACCGCCAGCCCTGTGCATGCAGCTGTTTGAGCAGGGAAAATATCAGGGAGTGATATCCAACACCAAACCCTGATCAAGGGATGCAGAGCCACAAATCACCATCTGGCCACTTGGATGGTCTCCTAGGTGTAAAGGAAGCCTCCTTCCATGAGCCTATGTTGCAGCAGAGCTGCCCAGAGAAGACTGGTCACTTTTCCTGGACTATAAAGGAATTACTCTCGCAGAAACACTCAGCCCCATCCTAGCTAAAGCAGCTTTTTGAAAATACGCCATTCTCAAGAGGAACTCCACCATTCCCCGCCCAGGAGGCTACTCCTTTCAGTGGAATCTGTGCACTGAAATACTGGGAAGATTCAGACCTCTATCTCATGTTTCAGCACCCCCAACCCAGTGTCTGCGCCAGGCTGCAGCCAGTGTAGCCTGGGGACCAGCATTCTCACCTGAGCAGGTAATGCAGGAGATGCCTTCAGCACTCAGATTGTATTTCAGGTCCAGCAGCACCTGGATGTTAGTATCTGGCCGGAATAAAACTGGAGCACGGCTAGCTGGACGGAGTCGACTAGCAAAGACTATAGACAGGAGCAAAACGAAGAGAAAGAGCCCTGCAAGAAGAAATTCTGATAAGTATGTGCGAGCCTGTGTGCACCTTACACTTGAGACATACCCAGAAAGCAGAGGAATGGAGACAAGACGCTGTTTTCAAGGGAAGAAGGGAACTACCCCTGAAGTAAACTAGCAGCTGGGCTTTCTCTTTATAAGCCCCATGACTAGAAACCCTCCCATCAGGACCTGCCATTCCAGATCTGAGGGTGAAAGGAGGGATGGAAAAGCACAAGAATTCCTTGTGCAGTTCTCCTAGGGACCCTCTGTGCTGGGGACACTCATCCAGTGGGGGTCAGCAGCTGTCTATCATGTGCCTTTACACAATCTCCTCTCACCAGCAATCCAAGCTTGGAGATTGATCAAGATTCTGTCAAACCCTTTAAATCCATGCAGATGAGATATCTCCCCTCCTTCCTTACCCACAATCAGCCATCTGCTCTTCACTGCAGACCACAGCACCCAGTGCTCCAGCAGCTCCTGCAGATGGGCTATCAAGTGACCTCGGTTGCTCTTCTCTGCAGGAAGTTGCAGATTCTCTGGCATCACAGATACCAAGGGCACATCACCCATTTCCAAGGAGACTAGAGAGAAAAAAGTCAAGGGTAGTCTCAGTAATCAGTGCTGTGCTGAAGGCAAGCCTCTGCCCAGAACATTCCCATTGTGGGATTTAAAAAGTAAGAGATCCCAGCAAGTTTTAAAAGCCCAGTACAACAGAGTATGACCCGTAAGTACCCTTATCTTTAGTCAGGGCTGGAGGAAATATCTGCTGTTAACAAATTATAGGCAAATTTCTGGGCTCTTTTTCTAGATTACATGGTCTCACGAAAGACATTGCCATCTTTGCCATGAAGGGAGAGATGCTCTGAGGAAGTGATGCTGGAGAATAAATGTCCTCCTCCCCGCTTCCCAAGCACAGCGCTCTGAATGGCAAGTGATGCTGGAGAATAAATGTCCTCCCCGCTTCCCAAGCACAGTGCTCTGAATGGTAAGGAAGAGGGAGAGACTCTTCCTCTACTCAAAGACAGGGTGTCCTGGGGCTGTGGATTAGGTGTTTTGGGGCTACACACACACAGCAATTAAGGATTCTAGCCAGAGAGTACAATCTATATTAGACCCAAGAGGACTAGCAAAGAGCTAGTAAGCATGTGTTGACACCCACTGAAGACCCTGGGGCTGTGGATTAGGTGTTTTGGGACTACACACACACAGCAATTAAGTATTCTAGCCAGAGAGTACAATCCATATTAGACCCAAGAGGACTGGCAAAGAGCAAAGAGACACCCACTGAAGATCTCAAAGTAGTTTGCTGGAATTAATGAGTTCATACTCCCACAACCTCCTGTGGTAGCACTACCCCAGGGTAGACAAATGTCAGGGTAGACAAATGCCAGGGACAAAAAGACTCCAGGACAGTGTGGTCCCCTGAAGGCAGGACCCAATGAGCACCTACCAGGCTCCTCCTCCACACTGAGCAGTGGGATGTCATCATCCAGATAGGGAAGGGTCTCTTGGCCAGCTCTGGAGGTAGCCTCAGAGGAAATGAAGAGATCTTCAGCCAGGTGCAAGGCACTCTTCCTGGTACACTTCTGACTGCAGCTGGATTCAGGGAGGGAAGGAGACAGCTGAACTGCACACCATATACTCTGCCAACAGCTACCAACAGGCTCCTTAGCAATAAGAGCAGCGACAGCCTGCTCCAATTACTTGGAAAGGACAGGCACAAGTACAGGCAGTACCATAAGCAATTTCCATTGCTAAGTGCTGAGAGGTCAGGGGCTGAGCTGCTCTGGCAAAGCAGCAGAGACCTGGGCTGGACATGCAGGGCAGGGCTGAGCCACGCTGGCTTGGTGCTGAATGATGGCAGCTTCAGCAGTTCATCTCTTTGCTAATGCATTAAATCAGGCCAGGTCACCCGCTCTGCTGAAGAGCATGGGGATACCAATCTGCACGCGCTGCTTGTGCACAGAGGCAAGAGCTCTGGTGACCTGTTTGCTTTGCAGCACCTGTATCTCCACAGCTGGAGGATGTGGCTGTGCAGTAAGTGCTCTATGGACACAGACGGCTCCAGTGAATTGGACGAAGAGATGTCACCAACACTGCAGAGCCCCTGACTCCTGGGTGGAAACTATGCATACACCAGAGGGAACAAGACTGTAACCTGGCCCTTCAATTCTGCTTTGATCTGGAAGGACAGAAGTTAATCTTCCCCTTCACTACAGACTAATAGGGTATAGCTGAGCTAAACTGTCTGATGGGGATGAAGATAGCAGAGAGATGGGGCAGGGATTTTCACATTGCCTTGACCATGGGCTCCAAACAAGTTCAAACTCACAAAGAAGGCTCCAGGTCTCACCTGGTTTGACAGGAGGTCTCTAGTGGGGACATATAAAGGGTCCATATTCCAAGGGCAGCTGGCATGGTGAAAAGCACAGCTACCCAGCAGCAGGACACAATCAGGGACATGAAGAGCCCGAAGTCATGCACAGCTGGGATCTACACAGAAAGAGAAAGAACACAGAGCTGGGATCAGAGAATTGCTAGGGTGACGCCTGGTGAGACAGCATGACAGGGAGATGTGGAGCACCCCGAGAACAGCGCGTGCTGCCCTCAACTACAGCAGTCAGCAACTCCCTTGCTCCCTCCAGGGCAAGTCTGGCATGTCCTTGTACTGCAAGAGAGGTAGAAAGAGTGCTGGCAGCTTCCCTCTCAATCACAGCCTGTGTCAGAAACAGAAAATGCCAAATCCCAAAGCTGCAGCACACCTGAGAGAAGATGTTGGCAGCGTATGCAGCAGCTGTGGTCAGGGAAGTGAAGAAGGTGGCTTTTCCTGCTGTCTGGATAGTGTGGATCATGCGCAGCCGCAGGTCCTTGAGGTGAGTGGCTTGGCGGTAGGTGTTGATGAAGACAAAGACATCATCAACTCCTGGGGAGAAAAAAGGAGGAAATTTTGAAACTTTGCTACCACCAGAGACCTAATCTAGGATCTAAGTTAGGATGGACCAAACAAGATGTACAGGGCCAAATCAGCCACTGGATAATTCAGCACAGCTCAGAGAAGCTAAAAACTTATTTCCCCTGAACATCTAACCTGCAAACCTTCCACTTACAGGAAACAGCAGGGGAAAAAGGCTTGAAAATTCAGTCTGCATCTGCCACTCTCACCTTCCTCTCTCTGCAGGCAGTGGGTAAGGCAAAGCAGAACAGTAGGTTTGGGTAAATGTGCTTACCGATCCCCACAATGACAAAGGCAGCCACACCATTGAGTATGCCCAGATACTGGATCCCAAACACGACGTGGTACAGGAACAGAGCCACCAGGCAGCTTAGCCCAATGCTGGCAATGCCGAAGAACGACAGGAAAACTGCAGGAGGAAAACAACATGGAAAAACACCACTGCTGGCTGCCCCCAGAAAGAACAGCCACCTCCCACCTGCCCACTGGGGTTCTGGTTCCCAGGATTGTGCTGGGGAAAGCTTGCAGTGGGAGAAAGAACAGCTCAGGAGTGCAGTACAGCTTGGAGAATGCTCCCCATCAGTGAAACAACAGCTTTACACCCGAGTTAGCAAGGTAGGATCTTACATTTCACTCCTTTTCTCCTGAGCCCTGTCTGTAACCTCTGTCCCAAAACATCAGAGACTCCTGTGACCCTCTGCTGTGCTGTAAAGCCAAGCTGGGGCAGAGCACTCAAGTCTCTCCCAGGGCTTACACGTGGATTCAGGGAGTCACAGCACTCTCGAGAGTTGGACAGCTCTGACTGTGGCCTACCTGAGCAGGAGGTAAGGATGTAGACTAAGACAGCTATGCAGCTACTGCTGATGAAGGCCAGCAACATGTCGTTGTTGAAGGTCCTCCTCACTTCGTAGTCGAACAAATCTGTCCCTCCGTACAGGACCTGGACTTTGCTGGGGTAGGAAGATAGGAAGGAAGGGCAGTAAGAAGAGTTGAGTGTAAAGGGAGAAGAGTCAGAGGACTTAAAGCACATTGTCTCTTCGGAGCCAAAGAAGGTCACTCATCTACTAAACTTGGCATTTCTCTGAGAAAGCAGCTCAGACAGCAGTGGGAATGAGCTGAACTGGATTGCTGCTGGAGGGATGTTAGGAAGTTTGCACAAGAAGAGAAAAATAAAATTGCATTATTTTAAAAATTCCTCCAGTGCATATTGGGTCCATGCCACTAATAGACTTCTTGCTGTCAGCAAACATCTCCTGAAGCTCCAAAGTCAATTTCATCTGGAATCCTAATCATTGCTTATCATATTAAGCACAAAGGTAATAACTAGTGGATGCAGGCAGACTGAGAGCCTATCAAGAACCAGATGATTTACCAGCCTCTGCTTCTGGAAGCAGGCTCTGAGAGGAAGCAATCCAAGATAATTTAAGAGGGAGTACAACAGCCCTGCGCTATAGGAGCTGACCAGGAATCCAGGCTTCAGAACCCAGGCCCCCCTCAGCTCCCCAACGCTGCACCTCTCTGCTAAGAGTGCTTTGCAGCTGCGTGTGTTCCAGGGCTGGCAAGGACCGGCTGCATTTCACTCTGCTTTGGCAGATCAGCATCCCTTTGCTCTGGGATGCTATGGAGATTCGGGATAGTAGAGACTCCAAAAGCGACACTGTTATCAGGACTCGCTGCCTACACTGACCACTTGGAAGGGTTTACACCGAACAAAAGCAGAATCAGAGCTTCAGACTCAGCCTTAACTGAGGGCCATTTCATCCCCTGCATCAGAACAGTTGGAGTGAAATTCAGACCAGGCATGGAGAGCAGCAACTGGACTTGTGAGATGGATGTGAATATACTCAGTGCCATACAGGGGCTGAACAGAAAAGCAGGCATTGGAATAAATCCTTGGCTCCGTTTCATTGTCTCTGCTGATGCTTTTGGCACATTGCTGCAGCATTAAAGGGAAGCATGTGAATGGCTTTCTGCCATATACTTCCCATCCTCACGCACAGCACTGTGCCAGGGCCCAGTTTCAAAGGAGATCCTTTCTCTCCTTCCCCAGAGGGTAACACCTTAGCTGCTGCTTGAGCCTGAGCAGCAGCTGGAGCTGGCATGCCAAGCTCTCTGAGCCTAGTGCCTTCCAGGTGACACTCAACACTGTAGGGTCTCTCTGAGCCAGGCAGACAGGTCTGACCTGCATAAACCTTAGGGCAAAACATTGACGTCCAGAGGAGTCTATTCCAGCCACTCCTTCAATGAAATATCAAAGCACCCTCCTCCCAGCCTCTGCCTCCTCCTGTCCTTGCCCTCCTTGAAGGAAAGCGCCTGCCTTGGCCGTCGCAGCCCTCACCTTGTAGACTGCTTGGCCAGCATGGCCACGTAGGTGACGACGAAGCTCTGGAACTTGCGGCGCTGCTCCTCCCAGCGGTCCTCCACCGAGTAGTAGTTGGGCAGCGGTGCCCCAAAGAGGATCTCGCTCCGCAGCAAGGAGCTCTTCATGTTCTCAGCAGACAGCCCCTCGTCCACGTACCAGTAGAACTCGGGGTGGGTCATGGCCAGCTCCAGGGAGCCTGCAGGAGGAAGCAGCAGCACTTCTGTTAGCTCCTGCTTAGCTGTTTGAGGAAGACACAGGGTTGAGGCATGGCAGAGCCGGGAGTGATCCTGCCTTTCATCAGAGTGCTGCGGACTGCGCTTGCCCTGCAGGGAGCAAGGAGAGCTGGGCAAAGCTCCTTGTTCCCAACAGGCAAACAGAATGCATAGGAAGCATTGCCAGGGCTCATCTGGCAAGCAGTGAGTCACTGACCTATGGTAACATGATTATCTGCAATACAGGAGATCATCGGGAGGGATAACAGAATAAGGAGACTCCATTTCTTCAAGCACACCCTGAAGAACAGGGCCAGCCATCTCAGAGTAAGAAACAGTGCACATCTACACCCAAAATCCAAGTTCCCTTGAGAGGAGGCTGGAAAAAACCAGGAACTAGGCTCTTTCCAATTTGGGTAGTGGAGCTGTTATTCACGCTGGAGCAGACGGAGTTAATTCTTGCCTGTTTTCCATATGGCTCCTGGACAGCTATCATCTACAGTCTGAGCTTGGGAGACAGATGGGAGGTTTCATCCCACAGCCACATCACACCCACACACCCATCATGATTCACCTCTTCTTCACCACCCAGAGCCTCTGCTTGTAGTAGAGGGGCATCATGCAGGAGCAGAGATGGGTGGAGAAGGAGGTGCCAGGGCCTTCTCCCCCTTCTTCCAACAGCAGCCTTTCCAGCCGGTGACTCGCAAGCTGCTCTTCAAGCCCCAAAGCAGCCCATGGACCTCCTTCATCTGCTCCTTGGGGCAGGGAAGTTCACCCCACACTGTCTACCCAGGACTCGATATGGCTCTAACAACCCATGGTCCTTCACAGGGGCCAAGGGTCAGTGAGGGCACCTGTAACACGCAGAGCTCCCCCACTTCTGTCCCTCTCACTCACCTGCTGGCAGAGCCTCTGTGACCCATCACCAGGTGATGGGCCTTGCTGAAAGGGGTGCTCTAGAGCACAAGAGACAACTCAAGGCAAACCATGGCTACACCCTCCTCTGCACAAGACAGTCCCCATCCCAGGTGCACTTCAGTAAGGGGCTGCCTCAACACACAGGAGACGTGAGCCTAGGACATGCCCGTCCTCAGCCCGGCTTACCTCGGATGTCAGCAAGGTCTTGTCCCATGCCGTCATAGTAAATCTTCCCTCCTCTTTCAGTGGGGAAAAAGTAGGTCATAAGGGAGCTGGGAGGGGAGCAGTAGGAATAGGAGCCCAGAGGCAGGTCCTTCAAAACCTCGTGGGGCTTCCAGCAGAATTCCCGGAAGCGCGGGTGATCCATGATCTTGCGCTCGACCTCGTGGATGGTGACCAGGCGCTCCGTGGTGAAGATGTTGTTCTCAGCGTCCCCACGAGCCAGAAAAATGAGCTCGATGCGCCAGTGGGCATGAGCCTGCGTGTTGGCGCTGATGTAAGTGCTGGAGTAGTCCCAGCGTGGGGCACCCCTCGCAACCCGGGAAGTCTGGTTTCCCATCCTCGGATGGGCACGAGGCTTGGGGGCGGTAGTCCTGCCTGCCGGGATGCCCCGCTTGGCCCGCGCAGCTCCCCCGAGCTGGGAGGCGTTGAGGTGCAGCTGCTGGAGCTGCTGGGAGAGCAGCCTCTGCAGCACCTCCGAGGTGAAGTCAGCCAGGTCCCGGCGGTTCCGGCCCCACGACCCAAACTGGGACTTGAGGGCCAAAGTGAGCGCATCGAAGCGCTGGGAGGACTCGTGGTTGCGGATCTCGAAGGCGTTGTAGGAGATGTCAATGTCCAGGGCTGGGTAGCGGAGGAACATGACGACGGCAAGCACAGCAGGGATGGTGCAGGCCAGGAAAAGGATGAAGCCAGCACAGTACGGGTTGGTAAATATCCAGCCGACAATATTCCAGAAACCAGTCACTGGCAGCGTGGTTTGCAGAGGCCGGACTTTCCATGGGCTTTTCCCACACAGCAGGGCACCTTCCTTCTTCTTCCGTGCAGTGAAGGCAACCTCCTCCTCCTCATCTAGCCACGCGTCCTGTAACAAGGGGTCATCCTCCGTATCCATGTCCAGCGTCTGTAAAAAAAATGGGAGAGAAGAGTGGTCAGCAAGGCCCGGGGGTCACCAGGCATGGTCATGGTCATGGTCATGCGCACACAGCCGGCACCAAAGGGTTTTGGGCACTGAGCTGGTGAGGGAGGTGCTCGCCACTCCTCGGCCCTGCAGCCTGGGCTCCTTTTGGACTTGGCAGATTTGCTACAGCCACTGATAGAAGTGGCATATCAGGCACATCCCACACCTTGCTGGGCAGCCTCAGAGGATGGAGAGCAGAGAAGTTCACAGCACAGTCCCCGAGCTGGTGCCCTGCCAGGAAAGGTCTCTGCGCAGCTCCAGGAACGACAGGGAGACAGCAGGGGACTCGCAGCAGCCCTGCCTGCTCCTGCCTCCCATCACAGCAGCAGGAACATTTAATTAGGTAGCCTGCTCCTCAAGACCAGGAAGAGTTCATACCATCTGATGAAAAATGCAAGGGACCCATTCTTCCTCTCATTAAAGCTGGCAGTAGATTGACCTCCAGGTATTGAGAACAGTTTTTATGTTTCCTGCAGAGCATGTGCCACACAGCCATGACCAGGCATGCACGCACATACACACACTGCACCCATTCCCATGGGGAACTGGCTGCAATCCTGCTCTATTCCCCCAAGGGCTAAGCATGGGATGGGGAAGGGCAGGACAGTCCATGGTCAGGTGGGGACCTCTGGCAGGAGAAAACCCGCTCATTTTCTGGAGATAAGCACAGCCCGTGGGAGCTCGGCCTGATCCAGGGCACCCCAGCCCCACAAGCTGCTATTTATGCAGGGAGCTTTCCTGGTGCTGGTGAACAACCAGGATGTAACAGCAGACGGTGTCCCTAGGGAATAGGGAGGAAGGAAACTTCGTCCCTGCGCAGCTCATGCTTGGGCAGCAAAGAGACTCCCTGGAACGAGGGAGATGCTCTGCTTTGCTGGCAGAGCTGCCAGCATGCAGCGGGTGTCACACAGGGGGTGTCACACAGGGAACGCGGCCGGAGGAGACCCCAGGCCGCACAAGTGCTCCAGCCCTTCCCAACTGCAGCAAAGCCCCAAGCCCCCTCGCTGCACAAAGGGATTGAACCCAGAACATGACCCAGGCAGCTGCAAGCAATTTACACCAAGGCAATTCAACAGCTTTGCTCCCCAACCATGTTTCTATTTTAACAGGACTTCTACCCCCAGGAAGATGAATTGCCAACATGCTGCTCCTCAGGGGCTCTTGCCTGCCGCCAAAACGGTCTCAGAGCAGCCCACCCTTTCCAGAAGGAAGGGCAGACTCCTACCCCAGCATCCCAAGCCTGGCTGCCCTGAGCTGCATGGAAGCCTGAGCCGAGTCCTTCGGCTTCGCAGTCTCTCCATGCGTTGCCTGCCACCAAAATGGTCTCAGAGCAGCCCACCCTTTCCAGAAGGAAGGGCAGACTCCTAACCCAGCATCCCAGGCCTGGTTCCCCTGAGCTCCATGGGAGCCTGAGCCGAGTCCTCCTGCTCCACAGTCTCTCAATGCAAAAACAGGCGGACACCACCGACAGCAGATGGTCGCAGTCCTCTTCTGCCAGACCTGGGAGGCTGAGAAGCAGGATGAGAGGAGGGCACCTCCCCTAACACTGCTGTCATTCCCTCCTTGTAGGGGAAAACGTGGGACTGTTAGGTGAGAAGAACATGGCAAACGGGCATCTCTTCAAGTCTGCAGGAAGCAGCATCTAGTTTTAGGCTCCTTTAACATTTCTTGACTATTCAAGGTTTGTAACCCCAAAGAGCCACAGCACATCAGAAAGTTGGATCACCTTCAAGAGACCAGAGTTACTGCCAGACCCAATCCAGCATGTGTACTCCCTCTTTAGAAAGGAGCCATAATCCTTTCCCACCTACTGAGCTACTGAGGAGAAGGGAAGAGATTGCAATCCTGAAACAAGAGGTGGCACATGACAAGAAAGGGAAGCAAGAGAAGGACTGAGTAGAGATAAGGCAGCACTAAAAGCATCATGCCACCTTTTTATTTTATTTTTCCCTCTCCTTCCTCTCCTCCTCCCTCCTCTCCCTGAGATCTAGACCACGGAAGAGAGTTGGGACTCTGACTTTTCCATCTACCCTTGTATTGGTTGCAAAAGCCACCTTGCGGGAGCTGGGCACTCACAGTGAGCAGAGGCCAAAGGATGTCACCCCTCAGATGGAGATGGAGTCTGGGTACTGGTTCTGGTAGAAATTCCTGCACAGCAGATGCCAGAAAGAACCAAGACTTGGTCCCTGCAGAAGAGCAAGGGCAGAAGCAGCAGGAGGAAGCAGCCACGTGGGCCACACTGTCCCTGAGTGTGCAGGGAAGGCACATGCAGAGCACACACAGGCTTCCTGCCCTCATTCCACTGCTGCTCTGTGCTCCCTTCAAAAGCCTGTAGTGCCCGATGTGGCTGCAGAGCCAGACCCAGCTCACTGAGCGTTGCCCTTGGGACTCCTCTGGCTTTGCTGCCTTCGTCAGATCCTGCCTGGGTCAGGATGAAAGCTTAGCCATGGCCAGCTGCAGCGGCAAGGGAGATAACGCTCAAAAGCAGCCGGGAAGGGGGTGAAATGCATTTTCTCTGCTCGATTTCTGCTTGGAGGCTGGTTTGTTTTCCTTCCACCATATAATGTATGGGCTCCTGGCACTGCAGCGTGGCCCAGTTTCATCTCCAGCCCCAGAATTTGCACAGTGGACCTAATCCCGCAGCCCTGACCAACGCTGTGCTGCAGCCTGCACAAGCTCAGCGCGCTCCGGGGCTGGCGGAGGGCGAAAGCTCCCGGAGCTCGCCCGGATCCGCAGCCCGGGAGAAGCAGCTCCCGCTCCTCCACCTGCCATCCCAGCCCGTGCTCTGCTGAGCCGGAGCCGCACGTGAGGATGGGGAGGGAAAGGGAAGAAGCAAGGAAGCTGCTGACTCAGCAGCGCAGCTTGGAGAGACCACATAGAGCAGGGAGCTGGAAAGGGAGGGATTCCAGAGGGAGAGGGAAGGAGGAGCTGAGCTGTGGTACGTAAAAATCCTCCTCCCTTTGCCTTCGGCCTCTGGGCTTGGGACTGCCAGGCAGCATCAGCATTGTCCCGGGACACCAGGCCAGACCACGGGAGCTCCGGCAGAGCCCACAGCCAAGGGGCGCAGGGCAGCACCTTCCAGGTGCCTGTTTGTGCAAGCGCAGCTCTATAGTAAGAGCCAGTAATTCCAGGGTCGGGAGGACAACCTGTTTTGCCTCTTCAAGGCCACGGCAGCCGTGTGGGGACGTGACCAGCAGGAGGATGAGGGAGGGCCCTGGCCAAGCCTCTACGTCGACACCAGCTTCGGCCTAGCTGAGCGCGGCAGCCGTCACCCATCGGACGTGACCCCCTCGGGGCACCGGGCAGCCAAACCCACACCAGGGCCTCATGGAGAGGCTCAACCCAGCCCTTCTTGGGCAGCTGTGGGACAAACTGGAGGCAGCTGGGGCCTACAGGCCCCTAAATCCTTGCACCCCCACTCCCACACAGCAGCTAATCGCCCTAGATATCCTGCAAGTACCAGTGTGACCGGAGGAGCGAGCTAAGCCAGGGAGCGCGGGGGCAGCCCTGCCTGCTGCAGAAAAGACAACCCGGGACACCTTGGGATCA
>NW_010586999.1:4269-35356 GCF_000705375.1 Tinamus guttatus | reverse complement strand
CGGCTGGGGCTGCTGCTGCTGTTGCTGCTGCTGCTGTTGTTGTTGCTGCTGCTGTTGCTGCTGCTGCTGCGAAGACAAAGCGAGACCGTCAGGGACACACACGGACCACGCACACAGCGACGCAGCACGTGTTGATGTGTCCCCTTGTACTGCCCTCCTTTGTGGGTTCCTCAGTCACCCGCATTTCAGACGGGCCCTGCCCCAGCTCGAGACACAAGTGCTGTTTGTCTACAAGGCGAGGGCTCAACAGGTAGCAAAGAGCCACAGGCTGCTGCTCAGCCAGGGAATGGCCAGGAGCAAACATCGGGAAGAGCCAGGAGCCACCTCGAGAGGCTGCCTAATCCATCTCCTCCCTCCAGCAGCACCTGCGTCATGGAATGTTTGTCCAGCTGGTTCCCTACAGTCTTCTAGAGATACCAACACAGCCCCCATAACCTCCTCGAGCACCCTGCTCCTGCTCAGCTACTCCCACTGCTTCAGTTTCCCTCATCCCTACCTGGAATCTCACATGCTATGAGTGAAGGCCATTTCTTGTCTTACAGCCAAGAGACATGAACAGATTTTTTGCTTTTTATAACTTAAAGACAAATGTGGTGACTTGTACCTCCTCTGTCTCCTCTTTCCTAACCTCTCACCCGAAGCCCAGCTATCTCACCCTTTCCTCTGACACATTCAGCAACTCTTCAGCCACCCTTGCTGCTCATTTCTGCCCCTCGAGCCAGCTGGGGCTGCACTGCAGTGAGGACGAGCGCCGAAGTGGGTGCAAATATCCGACCTGGAGGCTGCCTGGAGTGTTTGTGGCAGGAAGTCTATTCACAGTGCTGAACTTGCAAAGACAGAACCCACAAATCCCAAGCATTTTCATTTCTAGAATCAGTTTGATTTAGACTTTCAAACATTTGTCCTTCCTGCAAAGCTTGTTATGAACTCGCTAGATAAAGAGAAGAATTTCTAGAAGAACGTTAGTAGTTTTCCGTTCCTCACACAAAGCATGGTGATACCAGGTACAACCCTGATCACCAGCTCAAAGGGTAAGCTTCAAACCTTGAACAGATCTAGAAGACAAAGATCATCAGGAAAATGGACAATTTCTTACAAGAGGAGGTTAAAAACCTTCAGAGGATACAAATGCTCCCAAGGAAGGTGCTGGGCAAACATCAGGGAGAGAGCAGAGCCAGTAAACAACAGGATACAGATGACAATAGCAGTTGGATAAAAGAACTCATCCCAAATCCTTGGATCAAGGATTCTGTCCATCAAAGGCATCAGTTTCTAAAACTTAGAAGCTTAACTTCTATTTTCAACCATTTTGGGCACTGCTGCTGGTAGCAGACTGTGTGACTGAATAAGCCTGGAGACAGACCCCTTCTGACCTCATGTTCTACCTTCTCCATACTGACAACCAGTCAGGAAAGGTTGGAACAGCTGGGCTGCAGGTCAGAGACGAGGAGAAAAGGGGAGATCCAGGTCTCCACATTTGTCTTCAAATGATTAAGCCATTCAGTTCCACTGGCTATAGTACAAGAAACAGCTTTAAATCATTATGGGTTGGTGGTCAGCTCATTATCGACCCACGCAATGCTAACCAAAACCCCATTCTTCCTTTCCACAAGCCACTGCATCATGACAGTCAACTTGAGCACCAGGAGTGTTTTACACCAGGGCTTCCTGATACCACAGCAAGTCACCTGTAACAGAGGAGATTTTGTCACCTCCACCCACACACACACTTTATTTATTGAGTAACCAAACGTCAGCTAAAACTAGAAGGTAAATGAAGTTACTGAGCTAGGACAAGTGCAAGCAACTTGCCTGAGGAATGTTCTTTTCCTAAACATGAGTGATGGAGAATGCTACAAAAGACCCAGTGAATAGTCAGGAAGTGCTACTCAACCAAAGCAGTAAGAACTGCTGACCACGCTACAGGCAGCCTCGTGTCCAGGGCAAGGCAGCAATGCACAAATTCTGCTGACAGGGGCTCTCTGCAGGCACCACCTCCTCACACAGGTACCTCGAAGCATCCAGCATTGAAACACAGGCTGTGCTTGCTCTGCACTACTTAATCTGCCCATAATTTCCCGGTTTGCCAGGCTTTGTGATAAGGGATACAATTCACCAAGTAACCCCCAAAATTCCTGTTCAGTATTTTTCTTTCCATTCAATCCATTCCTATAATTATAAAAATAAAATATAATTACAAAAAATACCCTCATACCCATATTACCTTATGATATGGGTATTCATTACACCAGTATGCAAATCCATGGGATACATGTCAACAGAGAAGATTATCTGTGAACTCCTCTGTACCTAGAGAGTTAGGTCTGAGCACTCACGCTGCCCAGCTTTCCACCAGCCCCTGTGATATGTGGAGGACAGGCATGATTCACACCAGATCTCTCACCACTGGGAACCATGGCAGACACTTTGGTCTTGTGACAAGCTCCTAGAAATTACTTTGTAAGGACAACTCTATCTGCCCTGGGGTGCACAGGGGGATTTTCACTCTATTTCTGGCTGCTGAAAAACAGACTTCTGAGGCAGGGAGGCTTTTGCACAATCTCATGGGTTCGGCTGGAGCTGGAGGAAGTGGAATGCAGGCCACAGGGCACTAAATAGGCTCTTGCTGTTCTTAACTTCTCTTCAGTTCCTGCTGGGTGACCGGCAAATGGCAGCACAGCAAGTCCCTACATTAGGAGGGTGGACGACTCGAAGGAAGGGACAACTGCCTAGCAAATTATTACAGACAGCCCCCAGGAGAGCTGCTAACCCTCCTGGCACAGAGGCAGCGCAGAGCATCGCTTGGGCGGAGGTAAGGAGTGCTCAGCAAGCCCCCTCTGGCTCCCGTGGCCTTCTCCACGTCACCAGCCACTCACCCTCAGCATCTGCTGCTGCTGCTGTTGCTGCTGCCTCAGGTACTGCTGCTGCTGCTGGTCAGGCAGGATCTGGCTGGGTCGGATTCCTGAGGGGACTCCTTGTGCACCCAAATGGTTCATCCCACTCATCATGGGAGTCTGCTGGATCGACTGGTGAGGAAACCTGCAGGAGACAAGCACGTTAATAACCATGGAGTGAAAGATTCATGGGCTGCTTTCTTCTTTAACCCAAACCCAGCTCCTGCCATCAACGCCACAGCCCCAACAGCCCCCTGTAGCCCGTGCTGCCTCTCTGCAGAGCAGAAGAGGGACACAAGGGCCCTTCAGAGCTTCATCCAACCCAGTTTAGGAAGCTCCAAGTAACTATACTCAGCTCACTGTTTTGCAGTTTCCCTGTTGGATGTATCCTGCCCGGGAGCAGCAGGAGCTCCAGCTCTATCCCCTAGCGAGTGATCAGCTGGCCAGATTCAAATTGAAAACAGACTTTCCCAGGTCATTTGCCTCATACTTCCCAATTTCATCTTTTCTGGCTGGTAACACTGTCTCCTGCCTGCAGCTGGCATCTCTCCGAATTTCCTCCTGTCTCTCTGTTTCTTCCCAGGACTGAAAGCTGGAAAAAGATGTTCCCTTGAGGATGCATAGGACTCAGATGCTGAACTACACGGCAAGGAAAACAACAGGCTTTTCACAGATTGCTATTACGACTGTCTAAACTGGGAGAGGGGAAGGCCCTGATGAAATGCAAACTGTTCCTTAGCATCCCTTAGGGTGGCAGGTACCTCTGTGTGTTGCCCAAAGTGTGCCCGTAGCCCGGGGCCTGCTGGTGCACGTAGCCACTTGGTCTCTGCTGCATCTGTCTAACGGGGTCCACCAGGGCTGGGTTAGAGCTGGGGTGGGAATTCTGATAGGGCTGCCCAGAATAGGTAGGAGGTACCATGGAGCCCGACTGGGATGGGTGCTGCTGCAGGCCTATGTGGGAGACGTAAGGCGTGTAACCCTGAAATAAAAGAACAGCAAAAAAAGCTGCATTGTCACCAATGGGGCATAGAAAAGAAACTGAAGCAAAGGAGAGCAAGCAGCTCTGTATGGGGCATAGAAAAGAAACTGAAGCAAGCAGCTCTGCTACAGTGCTGTCACCTCTGGGATTCAGGTTCGCGCTGGCTAGTGAATGAGTGAAAAGAGCTGAGCAATATCAGGACTTAGGAGCCCTGTCCCATGTGGGAACCAGGCCCCAGTCCTACTTGGGGTCACTACCACTTACCTGGGAAGGCTGCAGTGCTCCATAGGACGGGGTTGGAGCCATCTGGCGCACTGTCTGCTGCCCCATCATGCCCTGACCCTGCTGGAAGGCAAGAAAAAACACGTTTTTTTTTCCAGAATCACCAAACCAGACAGGCAGCTTCACCGTAAGCCCATCAAGGCTGCCTTCTGCTTCCCTCAGCCTTGATCAATCAGGCCACTAAAATCCCCAGCATCCCTCAAGCAGGATGTGTCCCCTCTCACCGCCCAGTTGTCACTGAGGTACCTGGGACATCTGTGGCCATCTTCAATTCCATCAGTGACATGTGCCCAACAAATGAGCCACTACCCCAGAGGGACAGACTTGAGGACAGCAGCTTTCCAGGGCAGAAACACAGACAGTGTTGGGGAGTTCTGGCCAGAAGGGACAGCCCTCGTGTATGGCTCTGTCCTGCTATGCCAGGCAAGAAGAGCAGACAGCGCAGACTTACCAGCTTTGCCTGAAGCTGCTGCCTCAGGATCTGCCCCTGGGACACCGGGGGCTGCTGTCTGTACACAGCTGGCTTGTAGGAGGGGTCAAGGCCCATCATGCTGCCCATCCCTGAAGACAGCACCCCAGCAGTATAGGGAGGACGACTCTGAACAAGCTTCCCCAGCGGCACGCGCACCGGCCTGTAGGACGTATCCAGGCGAGGGCCTCCTGCAGGAGCACATTGACTAGTTACATGCTGCTGCTGAGCAGTTGCCCACATCTGCACACACATCAGGTAGAGGCAGCAGGTGTGTGTAGGACTATCTTGCAGAAAGGGCTCTCACAAGAGAGTCCCGAAGAGGTGCAACAGGCTCATCTCCTCCTTCCCACCTACCTGCTGGAAGAGGCTGATTTTGGGCATAAAGCCCCATTGGTGATTGCCCATATGCCAGTCTAGACACAGTGCTTCCTGGCTGGTGATGCAGGAGATCTGTGGGCATGCCAACTCCATAGGAAACTCCCCGGCTAGGGCCCAGCACAAAATCCTGCCAGGACAAAAAAAAAAAAAAAAAGGAATAAGAAAAGTCATTGTGCACTGGGAATTTACAGCTAGATCAAGCGTATAAGTGAATCAAACAAAGTCCAAAGGCTCCTGAGCTGGGCAGTCTCTTTGCCTCCCTTCAGTGTTTAAGGAAGCATTTGTCCTACCCCAGGGTAGAGGGAGAAAGACAGAACACCAGCACTTCCAGAGGGAAAAAAAAAAAAATCCATCTCCGTCACTACACTGTTCTCTGCTCACAGGTCCCCCAGAAAATGCAAGGGAGTTTCTGTGAGCAGCAGCCTGGACAAGGAAGGCCCGTAGCTGTTGGGCAGCCGATTACCTCGCTTTTGCTGGCAGACTGGTTGCGTTTCTTGGCTTTGCTCTGTTTCTTCTTGCGTTCCTCAGTAGAGGTGGCAGGATTGGAGCTTGTTTTGTCAGCCTTGGTTGGTTCCACAGCCTTCTTCTCAGGCTCTAGAGTCACAGGCGTAGGAGGCTCTTCCTCTTCAGGTGGCAGTGGCAATGGCTCTAGGTAGTAGCTACGGGGCTTGGGTTTCAGGTGTGTGTGGTACAGAAGAAGCCTTTGCTGCTCTTCAAACCTGGACACCCTGCGATCCACGCGGACCGTCCCAAACCATCCCCAGGAGAGGGGGGCTGAGTGCTTCAAGCCCTCAAAGAGATCCCAAGGAGAAATCTTCTGCTTTGTAGAGACTTGCAAACCCTTTAAATCAAAAAAAGCCTCTGTTATTTCTCCACTAGACCTCTCCTAGTGTGTCCCAAACAGCAGCTTGAGCACTTGCTACTGGTCCTTGCTCTTCCACACAGCAAAGCAGTCATTTCTAAAGGCTTTCATCAATAGCTGCTCCTCTTTCTAGCAATGAAAGATTTTCTCTGCCCATGCCCTGTTACAGGTTGGCATTGCACAGTAAATCATGCAGTAGCGATTATGGGCTTCTCCTTATGCTCTGGATGGGCACAAGCACAAACCCCATATTTAAATAATTTCTCAGGCCAGAACAACATGCATCACTCAGCATTAGCAAGCATTAACACCTAATTTTGCCCTTTTTGGCCACGGTTAGGTGCCAGCTTGGTGGTGTGCAGCCAGGCACATCAAGCTCAGCATACAACAAGGCGTGCAGCACGCAGAGGCCTCCCAAGCAGGGAAGGCTCCGAGTTTCAGATGACAAGCGACATCCGCCTATAGCTGTAATACAGAAAACAGAACTTCACTTACCTCCTTCTTGAAGATGGAGTCAAAGCCAGCTATTTTATTGCCTTTGGTGTCAATGAGAGATCCCTGAGGTTCACAGGTGATGACATCTCGGGTTTGCTTGGGAAGGGGAAGTAGCTGTCGCACCTTCTCTAGGCTGTCAGACTGCCGGTCACCCAGCTCCTTCTGCACAGCAGGAGCAGAGCAGACTTCAAGCATTGCTCACAAAAAAGCACCCAGAACCCATCTGTGCCTCTGCTGGGGTCAGCTTCTGCCCCCTCATTATCCCCTATCACCTTTGCACCCTTCACCCCCAATGCCCACAAAGCCATAGGGGCAACTATCACAGCCTAAGTGGTACCTTATGTGAGACCCAGATAAATCTGCATGGTTGGGCCACTGTGACACAGCACTCTCAGCTCCCCATGAAGGGCCCAGCATCTCTCACCCTGAGTTTTTTGACCAGATTCATGTACGCCCGTTTGTTCTCCTCCATGCTGCCCTGAGAAATGCTGGACATATCGGCAGCCAAGGTGCCGTTGATGAGAACACTCAGCATGTCCAACACCGTGGTGAAGAGCTCGCTGTTGGTCAGAACAAAAAGGCTAAAGTCACAGGAGAAGCAGATACAAAGCTTCTGCCATCGCAGTAACGAAACATTAGACTGTTGAGAGCGCTGCCTGTGCACACAAATGTCAAGCCCCTGTGGACAAGACACTTCATGGCATGCTAGGCTGCTTCCATGCTGCTTCCACATGGAGGGAGCACTTCTCAGTCTAACCTCCCAGATTTAATCTTTTCCTTAAACATGAGCATCCTGGATTTTTTAAGTCAACGGCAATATCACAAATTAAGACTGATCTCCTGTCCACCCATTCAGCTTCTCTAAAACGTTGCCCCTGAAGGTACCAACTCAAGGGAGTTGGGCTCAAGCTCTTCCCTTCTTGTCTGTTTGCATCTGGAAACACAGGTTTGTGTTTCTTTCACTCTAAAGTCTCTTTCAGCCACCATGGTATTTCTGACAGTGTCCAGTGAGACAACTAGCTCACATCAGAAAGGGGCTGCCTCCCCACAGCTAGTTCACACCGGGAAGGGGCTGCCTCCCTTGGGAATGCACTGATCAAAATCAGGCCAGAAAGTTACTTGTTTGACTGCATGTCCACAGTGCCACTGCTGATGATGTCCAGGAGAAGTACGGCCCACTCAGTTGTCTGCTGTGTACTCCGTTGAACTGTGTCAAACATTCCTCCCACCTGGCAGGGAAGAAGAATTTAGAGTCACAGGTACAGCAAGAAGAAATGCTAAGATTAGAAAGTGAGACAGGAGCCTAACTGGGAGCAAGTCCTCTGCTACAGCAACTCCTACAGAGGGCTAAAAGAAACTGTCATCAGCAGAACAAACCTCAAACATAAGCAGTAGTGCTGCAGATTCCAGAAGTAATGAAACGGGAAGACAGTGCTGTGACCAGCCTGCACAGCAGGTCTCAAACAGAAACCTTCTCTGTGGATCCCACCCTGGCTGAATAAAGCAATGAGTTTCTCCCCACACTCTACCTACGCAGTCCTCAAGACCTAGAAGCAGCTGGGATGTCCCTCCTCAAGACATATATAGCTCCCTCAGCGTGCACTTGCTCAGAAAAAGGGTAGAGGACTTCTTACCCCACATGGTTAATACCCCCTTTTGGCTGCTCACCAAATTCAGTCGAAGTTTCAGGGCCTCGTGCATCAGTTGCTTGGCTTTGCAGTCATCTTGGTACTGATCTTCCCGCCAATTGGTAACAATCTAAGAGATTTAGGAGACAGAACAGATCTCAGGAGCTGGACCATGAAGTTTATAGAGAGCAGCTTGTGTTGCCACTATCTGGTAACTGAGGAGAAGACCATGTGGAACACCCTCCCCTGACTGGGAAAGGCCTTCACCTTACTGAGCACACACTCAGGCAGACAGCATACTGAGGACACGTCCAACAGCCAGCTTGCTGAGGCGAGGGGAGAAGCAGACACCTACCTGCTGGACTTGGCTGTACAGAGAGGTGAGGAGGCCCTCCCGCTGCTCATCCTGTCCTTTCAGGCACGTTAGCACCAGTGACAGAAAGGGCTGCTGGCTCAGGAGGGACATGCTGCAGAGAGAACAGTGAGGGAGCCGTGCTGCCGGCGGCAGGGTCAGTGCAGCCCGCGCTGCCCCCTGCCCAGGACTCACCTTTTCTGCTTCTGGCGGTCCCGCTCTTTGCGGGATGACGAGCCCAGGTGCTGTCCTTTCTCCAGCTCCTCCCCAGCAGCTTTCAGCACATGTCCTTGCACTGACGTTGGAAGCTTGGCAATCAGAGGGGCTACTAACCACACTCCCGACCTCTCCAGGGAGCTGTGACAACACAGTAGGGAAAAGCAGTTTGCCACCCAACCCACGATTCAGACATGTCTACAGCACAAGCTCATGCTGGGCTCACCTACCTGAGGATGGGTTTGGATTTGTTGCTGGCAGGCAGAGCACTTGCTGAGCTGCCAATACTGTTGATTCCATTGCCAGCAGAGCTAGCAGAGCTGGTCTCTGCTGACTGCTGAAATACCTCAATGGTGGCCTTGGCTATATTTTCTAACAAGGAGTTCATTTCCTGGAGATAGGGCAAAGGAAGAGAGGAGAGCTAAGCCTTTCTCTGAGAGCATCCCCTGCCAGGGCCTTCACATATAAACACACAGGGCAAATCCAGCCAGTGATTTATCCCACAACTGCTGCTCTTGGAGTCTCAGACTCGCCAGATCCTCTTTATCCTTGGTTATCATCAGACTCATCCATCCATCCTCTTTGTTTGCTTTCTCCACGTTCTCACTTCTGCTAGACCCCTTCCCCACCACCTCACAGGCAGCCCCTTCAACACCAACAAACACAGACCCCGCTGTGGTGTCTCTGAGCAGTAACTCACATTATTTGCCGTCTGCTTAATCATGAGCTGCAGCTCCAGCGAGGACTGCCTCATGGTCCACTGGTCCAGATTCTGCAACACAAACATAATTCACATGAGTCCTCGCCTCAGTTCAAACCACGACCTCGACCTACTCTCAGCTCCCTTGGTAACATGCGTCAGATCCCTCAGAGAGGTCTGTGTTTCGGACAAACACATTTTAACACCACACCAAGCAATTACTAGCACTCTCTTGGACTCTGTCAGGACCCTGCACCTGTAGGATTCGTTTAATCCTCTGCCGCTGAGGATTTTCTCCCTCCTCGTTGTCCAGCAGTCGGTGTGGGTAGCAGATCAGCTGCATCAACCTCTGAGCCTGGGTGCTGCTCAGGACAGGATCCTGCAAGTCGTTGCTGTCTTCACACAGGGACTTCAAACACCGCTCACCTACCCACTCCTGCAGGACAAGCACGGAGGCAGGGTCAGCACAGACTCACTGGCCTTTCTGTCTTCAGTCTCAGGGAGATGAAGGGAACACATGAAAATCATAAGAACCTTACAGGAACAACATCTGACAATTACTTGTCTTCATGAGTTTTACTGTCTTGATTCAGAAGCATCAGGTGTCATTACACTATTCTCTTTCAAAACTCTCCTTGCTTGTGGACTTAATATCCTTACCTTGGGAAGGTTGTTTTTGCCACTTGCCCAGCTTTCCACAGGAATTCAGTAAGACTTTGCCTATGACCCACTTTATATTTAGATAATCTCACAAATAGGAGGTCAACTACCATCTTTGCACTTGAAAGACTATCAGCCTGTCTCTTCAAAGCTTCCTTTTGAGCACAGAGCCATCTCCTCAGGCTCTGTATCACTGAAATGGAACCCTTCATGTGCCTCTTCTCAGGAGAATATTACAAACACTTCTTTTTTTTTTTTTCTTTCTTCTCTCCTCTGAGCATTACAGACGACTCCACTTACACCAACTACCGGATTCAGATTAACAGCTCTGACTACAGTCTCCCTCTTGGTTCTCGCTTACAGCTCTGACTTGTTACAGATCCATGAAATCAATCATGGTTATGTTTAGTAATTTAGACACTCTAAAGGGGAAAACAGCATTTAAGTCATAATCCTTTCCACCTAAGAAATCTTCAACCTAGTTCTGTAATCCACTCCTTTATCCTCCTTTCAAGATGAAGTCTAACAAGAAATGCACACCTGAATGTGAGATGACATTTTTCCAAGTTTAAGAAATGACCACACGTGGTTTAAGACAATCTACAGCCCCTTCAGAACCAATAGCATGAGTTCTGCAACATCTATCACTCAGGCTAGAGATGCTGGTGGCAGACACAGTTTTGCACACCTCCTACAGCTGCAAGAGCCCTGACACAATTTGGTGGCACGCGCTGGCATCTGCTCAAGCACTTGTTCCTACACATCCAGTGCTGCCAACAGTTGGTATGAGCCGGGCTATCTGCCGCTCCGCTGTTTCCTCCTGCACACGTACGTGCGCACACACCAACACCCACATTCTGCCTGCTGTGCCTCCTTCCTACGTCGACTGGGACCAGCAAGGGGAGATCTACTTCTGTCAGTGCTGCAGGCAGCTTTCAGCACAAAGTAGGTTGAATTTATACTCCTAAGTAGCAGCTCCAGCTCTTCTGGAGGCTGGTAACGCTGCCGTATAATGAGCCAATTAAAAACCAACATCACAAAGCACGAGGCCGACACAGCACTGAGTGGAATGCAGGTTTCAGCTTGTGACACTGCATCTTCCCTGCTGACAGAATAAATTTGTAACCAAGGCTGAGGACACCCTTCACCACTCACTCAGCTTCACACAGTAATGGCAAGAGCCACTCCAGTCTGCAACTAAGTACATTATTAGCTAGGTTTCAGTTCTTCAAATGTCAGTTTTCCACAAAGAAACGGAGTTACTGGTGCTGTCAGATTAGGGCTGAGCAAGAGACTTTTGTTGTTGTTCCTTTAATTAACTAAACAGGGCACTGCAAAGCCTAGGGATACATTAGCAGCCTAGCTGTAAGCAATACTTAAGCTACACTCTGAGAGTCACCATTTATCACCTCAGCGAGCCGTCTTGCTCCTGCTTATCTTCTCTGCCTTCAGCAAACATCTCAGCAACCCACTTGGAGCCCTGCACCATTCCCAGAGCAGAGGGGACGCGCAGTCCCTGCATACGTTATTTAAGGCTCAATTCTTGACAGCTCTTCAACCTTTTTTGCTAGTGATGAGCGATCCTTAGCGCCATCACATGGTGGAAACACAGCTGGTTCTTTACTAATATTTCAATAAAATACCTGCCAAGACCAAACTGAAGAAAATTGTATGGAATATAGCTGTCTGCACAAGGGACAAGGACAAACCCAGGGTTGGGAGAGACTCACCTGTTGACAGATACTCCTTAGTACAAACTTGGCATAAGCATCCAAGCTAGCTGTTTCTACAGTTACTACCCGACCACCAGCCTTCCTGGTGCCCAGCTCATCATCCAT
Source organism: Tinamus guttatus (assembly GCF_000705375.1). Next base: position 23,600 of record NW_010586999.1, on the reverse strand, counting down.
GAGATCATCGACGCCTCCAGGGTGGGAAAAGCCAGAGCCTTTCAGTTCTGCATCTCCTACAAGGAAGCAGCAAGTGTCACTTAATCACCACCAATGTGAAGCCCAAAACCTGACCCAAAACACAGCCTGACCTCTCACTGCAAACTCTCCCTGTGATCAGCAACCTCTCCGAAAATGAGAGAGATGAAGCATATTTATAGCTCGGCCAGAGGGCTGCAGACAAACCAGTCACATATCTACTAAAACACATCATCTCTGTCCTGTAAAGCCAGGACATGTCTATCTCTATGTAAAACAATGTCTGTCACCCCACTAAAAGGAAACAAAAAAACAAACAAACGAACAAAAAGATTTTTTTCTTAAAGTTTGGGTTAACATAGGTACATACCCAGCACAAACACAGCCTTCAGCACTGCAAACACTGCTCCATCCACAATGCGGTTCTGGGAAGCTGCAAGTAAGTGACGGTCGCAGGAGGAACGGATTCCCACCGTGGGTTTGTCTGCACAGAGGACAACAGGGAAGGGCAACACCCAGCAAGTGTAAAAAGAGACTCCAGAGCTGCCTGAATTAATGTCACTCAGTTTAGCTGGATCAGACTTGGAAAATCCTGAGGCTAGTCCTTTTCCCATCCATAATATGGGGTCAATTTAATTAAGTATAGCACAGCACAGTGCCTGTCATGCTGGGACCACTGAACCATGACATCCAAATGGGGAACGGTGCCTGCACCATCAACTCCAAGCTCCAGCAGGTCCCTAAAGCAGTGAACGGGCTGGGTTCGGAGATCTGAACAGTCAGGACACCGATGAGGAGCCAAGAACAGAGCTTCCTGGACTGGTTCCATCATCAGGCAAAAAGGGAGTGCTGTGAAATAGCAGCTCCTGGCACCAAGCTAAGAGGCTGTACAAAGCTATAGACCAGAAAAAGATGTGATCATCACTCCAGTGGCTTAGTGACAGCAAGGCCACCTCTACTCATGAGTTCCCAGCCTCCAGAGCCTCCTCTCCGAGATGCCTGCCTGCCATGGAGCGAAATAAATGGAAGGATATTGTTCTTTGTCCTCTGCAGAAAGCAGCATATCAGACTAGGCTTGCTCTATTCACAGTAGGCAGGGCATGATCTCTAATCACAGGGTCCAGCATCTCTTTTCTTAGGGTGCAGGAGGATCAGTGCTCTCACAATAAAGAAAGGCGCTATTTCCATTCACTTACTGCCATCTTGCTGGCACGGGTTCAGCTGGGGAGTCTTAAATAGATGGAGTAAAATCCGGCAGGTCAGACGTGCTCCTGGTTCCGAGTCCTGTTCGCTGCAGGCTGTGTAAAGAGGACAGTCAACTTGAGATTTCTCAAGTGCTGGGACAGCTGACTCGCAATCCAAAAGCCATTTACACTGCGCTGCCCTGCAGCAGCCAGTGGAGAGGTTGCAGCAGGCTTATTGTATTCACACATAAGGAGCACATGCAACAATTAACATGCAAGGCAGCAAATAAATCAGTATTATTCCCTAAGACATGCATTGCAGGCTGCTCACTCCACCTTCCCAACTTCACCCTCTCAGAGAGGGAATGCTGCAATCCCAGAGCAAAGCGAGGAAGGCAGGTGGCAGAATAATGGCAGAGTGACCCGACATTGTAGGGCAAATTGGTCACCTGGCTGATCCAGCCAAAATGTTAACCCAAACTATGTCTGGAGTTCAGAGCTGAGTACACTGTGAGACAGTGGGGTTGGTCACACTCCCCTGTCCTTATTTCAGCTTCTACATGAACTCCAGGGAGTGGGACATGGAAATCAAAAGGCTAAAAACACTCCAGAGCAAAGGGCTCAACTCAAAAGTACAATACTGTACAAGAAATACTGGAGGAATGTTTTGCAACTATGGGGTTCACAAAATACTTGTGGAGGTCTTTGGGAGCATGGAGAATAAGACCAGCTCTCTGCAGGAAGGCACTTACCAGCGTTGAGGAGCGAGGGGATGGCAGCACAGCGAATCAAGTCCTCCAGCAGCAAGCACTGCCGGGCAATGAGAATGGCAACAAAGGTGGCCAAGGAATCATGGAAAGATAAATCACTGACCTGGAAGAGAAGAGATTAGCCAGTGACCACAACAGCCTCTGCCTCATTTCCACCACCAACTTAACTAGGGGCTGAGGGACAGGGGAGTCATAACCTCAGGTCAACATCCATAGTCAGCCCAGGGACAACACCAAAAGGTAGCCCTAATACTCAAAGAACCCCTCCCAAGAACTCAAAGTCTTGGCCCTTGTTCATCTCTGTTTCCTCCCAAGGGATCCCTCCACTCCTGGTTCGTCTCTTCCCCTCTGGAGGGTTGGCACTTGCATCAACATTGCAGAGGAGATCATTGAAGCCACAGGTCCCGTTATTGGAGGAGCAGCACAGGGCTTTGAGCACACCCAGCCACTCGGCGCTCAGAGACTTGCAGTATCCAGTCAGCTCAGCACACAGGATAGCAATGTCGTTCACCCTGTGTGAAAAGAATCAAATCAATAACTAAAGTGATCAATTTTTTTAGACACACACACACAGGGTCAACAGTTCTGCAAGGGATCCAGCTTCGGCTCTTCTTCCAAGAAGGCCAAGAATGGGCTACTGGCTTGCCAAGCATGGGCTACCAGCTTTCCTAGCCTCCCTAAGGATTTTGTCCCCATAAAACTCTGCAGGTTTTTCCCCCTCACCTATCTGGGTCGTGGTGTCCCACGCACACGTGCATGAGTGCGTTACACACGAAGCTGTAGCGGTTGGCTGGGTTTTCATTGAGGCTCTTGCCCAGGTTGGTGTACGTAAAGTTAAGGGCAGACGGATTCTCAATAGTGTCGATCATGAACTCGGGTTCCCAGAGCATGTTGGAATCGGACGGCTCCACGTTGCAGTAGATTGTGTTCTTCACCTTGGAGCAGAAGTCACTGAACAGGAGGGGAAAGAGGCATTAGGAGCACAACAGACACCCCGTCACTGATGTGAGTAAAGCAAACCTGCCAAGATAAGCCCAGCCCTGGGCAAGAGTATGCGGAGACTTAAGATTAGCTTGCACTACAAAGCTTGTCCCGGGACAGCGAGGCTGGATCTTTGCTGTGGAAGCACCTGGAAGTTGCCAGGGGGCTCAGTTAACCTAGGACACCCCTGGCTCAGTTTTTGGTGTTAAAACAGTGAATGCCCCAAAAACAGTTTGTGTGTGACATGTGACAACACTGTCCCAGCATTCTTCCCATCCTAGCAAACTGCCTTGGACATTTTCAGAGCATGAGGTGACGCTCTCCTCAGTGGATCTTCTTCCCATAAGTTTGTCCAGCTACTTTTTGTATCCAGCAGACTGAGTTCATGCTGTGAAATGAATTCCACAGCTTAACTCAGAGTAGGATTTCCTTTTATTTTGAACCTATTGTATATTTTCTATTCGCTCATGATTGTTTTGTAAGGCACAATGACACCCAGTCCATTTTCCACAGCAATTGGGATTTATAAAGTTCTGTCAAATCCCTGCAGGTCTCTTCTTCACAGGGGGAGATCCACTCTGTGAGGCATAGACCTCAAATTAGCCACTCCAGACCTCTGGTTACGCGTCCACTCAGCCTCATTTAGACCTCCCAGCTCTGCAATGCTTTTAGAGACAAGGAACCTCAAACCACAACATAGAGTTGCACCCGAATTCTATGGCTGCATAACGATGCCCTCTGTTCTGTTCTCCATTCCTTTCCAAACAAGGCAGGGGCATGAGAGCAAACCCAGAACCAAGCAGAGAAGGTTCAGAAGTAGTTCAAGGATTTTTAGAACTGAGCAAGAGCTGAGAATAGCCTTTACAACAAGCCACTCAGCCAAGGCCGCAGACTGAAATGCAGCAGTTTGGCAGGATCAGACCTCTCTATTTTATCTGCTAGGAGTGGGACAAGAACAAACTTGTTGAGGTGCAAAGGACTGAAGGCAATTTATCAAAGACTACTTGAAGATCTAACAGCTAATATGGTACAACAGCAGGTCATTACTGCCTGCGAAACAGGGACTAGCCCCAAGATTTCAGTTCCCCACTGAGAGGATTTCAGGGACAATCTCCAACAAGATCACAAGCCCAACTTAAGCCATCCTGTCTGCCTCAGACTCACCTAAAGAGCTCCCCAAATTTACTTTTGAGGTGACTGCAGGAGGTATACAGGTCGTAGAGATAGGCCAGGATACAGCGCTCTGCTGAGGAGCCATCTGAACGGTTCATGCCGTGTTTCACCACCCCACACAGCCTGTAGAGAGACAAAAAACGCTGCAGCAGCATGAAAAGAAAATTCCAAGGAATGTAGCCTCGTTACATACATATCACCCACACTTCCTGAGTGCACAGCAGCGGTGCCCACTGGGTCACACACCCCATTTCCCTCCGATTCTGTGAGTTGAATCTTCAGGCACAAAATTACTGCCTTTTGGGAAATATCCCTGCCCTTTACAGTCTCAAATGGATACTGGGTTTCTTTCTGCACGATGAGGGGAAAAGTCCCTTACCCTTCGAAGACCTGAGCCATCTGGTCCTGGTTCAGGATAAGGCAGGAGTGGTAGTGCCGCAGCACGGCCACGATGCACAGGCACAGGCTGGTGGTGTAGCTGCCAACAAGGTCGGAGGATTTCAACAGCAGTTCTGCCTCCACCACGCTCAGCTCATTCAGCAACTGCACCCAATGACAGAAAAACCCTTCAACAGCCACAGGGGTAAGGTAAGGTCAGAAATGGAGCAGGCACACCGTACCCACAGCCTATAGGACCATACCCACAGCCTACAGGACCTGCCAGAGCAAGGACTGGCAGGTGCTTTTTGCCTATATGTACCCCAGAACAGGTAACACTCAATATTTAGGCACAGAGTCTCACATGGGCAGCACAAGACACCTGCCAGCGCTTGGCTAGAATAGACAGATTGTGACTGGGGCCATATGGGCGCAGGCAGTTTGGTTGGTACTTCTGTCCTTCCACAAAAATCACGCTGGGCTCCCCTTTAAGGCTCAATCCCATCAGCATCCGTAGCAAGGCTCCGACAGACACCTAGCACAGCCAGCCAGAAAGGGCAACAGAGTGTTAGCAGGATCCAGAGCGCAGCCTGCACTGCCACCTGCCAAGCATCCTTCCAGGACAGGGACATGGAGGAGTCACCAGAGACAGACAAACCCCTGCTCACTCAAAACAAGACCCTGCTGCAGCCAGGGACAAAGCAGCAAAGCTAGTCCTCTAAGGGCAACCTTGAGCCTCTGCAAAAGATAATCCTCAGAACAGGATGCATAGGGCTACCTGCCACAAACTACCTATTCCCAACAGCATCCGCCTAATGTGACCACCTAATCTGACTGCTTTCATGACACAGGCCAGAGGGCCACCAGTGATCCCTCGTCAGGCAGCACTCCTGAACCCATTCCAGGAAGTGCTTGAGCACTACATGCTTACCTGGATGGCAAAGTCGATGAGACCACTGATATTGAGGGAATACTCCATCAAGTCAAAGATGAACTGCACGTGCTGCACCAGAGGCAGGTGGTATGACATGCCCAAGGCAAAGCTGGTGATTTGTTCCAAGACATTACGAGATACCTACAAGTGCAAAAAGATCCATGATAATAACTACCCCTGCAGAAGATCAGGCCCTTACCCTCCAGGAAGCTGCAAAAAGACATAGTCAGGGCCCAAGGAGAAGGGCATTCTGGAGAGCCTCCTACCTGAGATGTGACTTGGTGCTGATCAAAGTGGGAAAGGTTCTGGAATTTAGCAAAGATATCTTCAGCTGTTGGGAATGCTTCTGGCTTGCTCTTCTTCCTCTTCTGGCCTTCCTCACCACCTGCCAAAGTTGGGAAGGTCAGAAAATAATACTAGCCGGCCTTGCTCAGGAGAAAATGCCTAGAAATTAGCCATTAGCAACTGCCAAGCCTTCAGCAAGACCATCTCCTGACACGCAACATAGTCATAGAGCCCAAATACAGTCCTTAAATAAGCACCATCCTGAATTCACAGCAATCAGCCACCCAGGAAGAATTTTCTAACTTGGAAATGTCACATTAACATCTAGTTTACTGCAAGTAAAGCTATTTCCTAGAGGGGAACTACATTTTTTTTTTAGATTTTCATGGCCTTCCTGATTAAGCTAGATGTTCCAGTCGAGATGCATTCAGCCTCAGAATTTCTTTGCCAGAGCATCTCCTGTTTTAAGGAATTATCCTTCTATCATGTTTCAGGCTGCTTTTCAGGAATCAGACTGACCAAGGGTGGGAGGAGCGGGGAGAGAAGCAAATCTTTGCTGATGGAAATCGGAGATTTTCCATGTTTTTGGCACAGCTACCCAAGTCTTCCACCCTACCCCCTTAGTGTGTGCCCCAAGCATAACAACATGCTACATTTAATCAAAGTCTTTGCCTAACGTACAGCAAGTTCTCTTGTTCCTGTACAATGGTCTCACTGCAAGAACTAAGAAAATAAAGTCTGAAAACAACACGGTTTAGACAGGGTCTCACTCTGAACTTGATATGCCTTAATCTCCTTCTGAAGAAGGCGAGTTCAATTAACCAGATATTTTTAGCAGGAGCCCAAGTCTTACTTGCTGCACAGGAAGGTTGGGAACAGAAAGTCATTTCAGACTATCAGTGACTAAGAGGGCTTACCAGGCACCGTAGATTATATAAAATCCTTTCACTGTAAGACAAAGGATTCGGCCCACTGGAAGGGTGCTTTTTTTGTCAGACAGGAGAGGCTCAAGCTTTACTAACCTGTCTCTGCAGTGCTCTTCCTATTTAAAACTTTCAGAATGTCTTTGGTTATTTTCTTGATCGTATGCCGAGCATCATCCCGCTGTTTTCCAACCCCAAACAGAACTACCAACCGTTGGTTGCATTCGTGACTGCATGATTCCTCCTGAGGAAGAAAGAGAGACAGCCACATTGGTAACTATCAGGCTGGATGGCTTAATTTCATTTCACATCCACATCTTTTAAAAGCAAAAGAAAGCTTCCTTGCAAAGGTTACTCTGGGAGTAATCAACGAGACATCTCGAGCAGATTACTCTCCTGCAGCAGGGCAGGAAAGCAGGACTATGCTCTTACCCACCAGTACTGGGCCAAAAGGGCACGAGGTTCAGCTCTGTTCAGTGTAGCTCATGCCCACAGCAGCACCTCGTGATAGGAGCAAGGGGGTTAGGAGCAGGTCTCGTACCTGAGGAATAGGGAAGTGCGTGGCGTACTGGATGTGCCGAGGCTGGTCGTACAGGGAAGCCAACATTCCCTCCGCACACTTCTCCTTCAGCAAAGGTTTTGCTTCCTTTTCAGGGTCTGGTTTCTCGGGGGAAGGGCTGGCTTTAGATTCACAATGCATCGGAGGAGAAAACATCTAGGGAGATGTAAGAACAAGACCAGGCAGTTATGGAACATGGTCACGCATGCACTGAAGGCAACTGAGGGAAGCTACATCTGCTCAGGGGAACAGGAAGAGTGAGGATTTGAGAAATATCCATCTCTTAGGGCACTGGGCAAGGCAACGTACTAGAGACATCAATTACATTTCAGCTTCTGGTTCGCCTTCCACAATGAGTTAAAAACAATAGGAAATAAATAACTATTAGGATTTGGGGGACTTTCACAAAATGAGTTATGATCCTGTGAAAGCAGCATAGCTTTGACTATCACAGTAACCTAATGCATACCTTGAAAGTACAGAAATGGCTAAAAGAAATTTAGCACTCGGGGATTTTGAACCATCACAATTATTTTTGCATGGTTTGTAAATGCTTTCAAGCATTCTGCAATCATGAACAATGCTCGAGAATACACTTAAGAACAGTAAAAGCAAGGAATTACAAGAGGCTATGCAGTATGATGGCAGGAGACACGTGCCTTTCCCCATGTCATCAAGAATCTTACTGCCATCAGTATTTGGCCATTGTCACTCTGTGGCCATCCATTTCCTCCCCACTCCCAAGCAGCTGAGTCCACCCACGGACTGGGCTGCAGTGGCCACCAGGTACGAGATCCCAGGAGTGACTACGACAGCTCTACTCTGATGGTCCCCAACGTGCAGAAACAGCTTACACAGACATTTTAGTTGCATCAGCTCCCTCCAAATGCAGCCACTTCCAGCACACTGGGTCTGTGCAGAGAGAAGGGCTCACACAGAAGTGATGCACACGCAGCCCCTGGACATACTGACCTACTTATCGAGTACCAGGTAGGAGAAATAGCAGGGACATACCGAAAAGTCCGTTTTCTCCATGTCATCAAAAAGCACGCTGGAGTTGTGGTCGATGTCCATGGACTCCGAGAGACCTGTGTCCTGGGAATAAACAGGGCAGCTTTATGTCTCAGCCACAGACCAAGGAACAGGACAGACCTCCTTTACTAGAGTGCTCCACTTCTACGCTGCAGAGAGACAGCACATCCCTTTATGCCAACACCCATCACACCTGGCAAGGGAGACCCAACTGGAACCATCTTTACATTCCACAGACCATTTCCCACTACTTAAAACATAACCTCCTACTTTGGAGACCAAAACGCTAGGAAATAGTCTGGAGGAAGAAAAACTAACAGTCACTAGTACATCATCTGGCTGGTAAGAGTGAAAAGGCTGCAAAGCTGGTAAAAAGGGGAAAGCACCACTCAGGGAGGTGCAGAGGGAGGCCGTGGTGCTTGTGCTCTCACCTCTAGCTTGATGCCACTGTTCCCCTCCATCTCCTTCCTGTCATGCTCCTCAGCAGGGTCATCGAAGGGAGAGGGCGGGCGAGGACCATGGGAGTCCATGGCAAGGTCGCCCCGGGAGATGAGTGTGCACATGTAGATGTTGTGAGAGAAGACATCGTGCCGGATTAATTCACAGAAGAGCAGCACCAGGTTGAAGAACTCCACCTTCTCGTTTTCCTTTGCAGGATCAGCTGCCAAAACAGCACAGACAGTATTATTAAAGCCTCTCTGTAACACTAAGCCTCACCAGACACCTAAACTATGACCAGAGAAGGTGCTTCTACAGATCTCAGTATGATAAAAACATCTAACATGTAATTCTCAGACTACAGTAGGGGCAGAGGCCAGAAAGCTCAGTTTAATCAGGCAGTAAGTAAATAAGCAAGCAGTTTGCTAGGTAGTCTCAGGGGCTAGCGGAACAGGACTTTAGACTAGAAAGGCTATTCCTGGATGTACAAACACAGACTCTCAGCATTATTCTTAACTGTAACCTCTCTCCCTTAATTTGTTTACAGTATGTCTACTGAGAGGCTATTTCAGAGCTTTGCCACTTACTAGTCAGAAAACACCTTCTAGTTTTCAGCCGGAACTAATTCTCAACTAAGTTATATTTATTTATTCTTGGCCAACACTCTTTGAACAGCGACATTTCTGCATTCCCTTCCTGTCACCTGGCCCTTGAGGCTACTTTCCCCTCACTCTCCAAGGTTTGGTCTGTATTGCAAGGAAGCCAGAAAGAGAATCTGGGTACAAATAACAGCTACACTACAAAACAACAGCATGCAAGTCCAAAATTTTGCAGGCAGGCAAAGCTAGGAGGGAAACTGGGAGACCATAGGGTCTTATTACATACTTAGCATAGGAGCTTGAGTGTCGAGGAACTGCATAAGGACATCCTGAAAGACAGGAGCACTGGCCGCTGAGAGGGAGCCTGAGGAGATGGAGCCCTTCTCATCCACGACTTCGGAGTCTCCACACCTCTGCAAAAATGGAAAAAAAAAAGTTCAGGTTCTCGAGACTGTCTTCTTATCTTGCACTTACAGGACAGCCATCATCACCCAGAGATTTTCATGAACTACTGCAGTGTCCCCAAATGCTAGTACTTCTGCACTGCAGCCACCTGCCTCTAGAAGCAGACAAGAGATACACACAAAACAGCATCATGTCACAAGCTCATTTATGACCTCCTCTGGGTTAGACAAAGCAAAAACCATGGTTAAGAAGTATTGTACAGATGAGCCTTTGCATGCTGCTGTTGTAACAAACTGGAAGGAGTGTAACCACTGCTCTCCAGGCTTCCCCCTGGCATAAGGACTTACCTCAGCCTCTATTTCTGCTTGACGCTTTTCCAGCAGTTTGGCCACAACCATAGCCCTGTGGCGTCCAGAGCGCTTGTAGCTGACAGCCCATTCACACAGCAAGGCCACCACCGCATCGTCATCCGGGGAGATCTGTTGATATGTAAGAACAAGGGTGAGACTGACCCTAATAAAAGAGGTGAGTGGCCCCAAGTCCTCAGATTAGATACCACGAGGAGCCTACTGAAGTCTGCTATGTCTCCCCCTTACTATTGTGAGGGATTGATACCGAAGTAGAACTCTCCTGCTTTGCCCCTTTCCAAAGAGGCTCCACTTTGGAACATGGTGTGAGCCCCTAACCAGTCTCCAAGCTGGTATTTCTTCACAAAGTTCATCACTTTCAGCAACACATCTATGGGTTACTACTCTCAGCACAAGCTGGAACACAGTTTCTTGACAGTATTATACCAAATATGGAAACTATCAGTCTTGCAGCTCATTTCCAGGAACCAACGCAGTAACTATTGCACTGAGGTCTTGCACATCGTAACTGTGTCAAGCTAAGAGCTTGAACTGTGAGATCACAGGGTGCCAGGAAGCAGCTGCCAGCCCCAAATCTGGCAAGGGCAGCATGTGCTGTTCTCAGACACACAACATGCCTTTACCATCAATCTGCTATCTGGACTCATGCCTTCTGTAGGGAGGCTCCTCAGCCAGCTGTGTGCATTACCTCAAGCCTAAACACATTTGTTAGCAGAAGCTTAGACTAGTGCGCAGATCTTCATTCTAACTTCAGTGAGGATGTCTCCCCAGTACATCTCTTAAGACAGTCTCCCTAACTTAAGGCTGCACAAAATCTTTTTCAGTGGTGATCACGTATTGTGGCCAGAAGCCACTAGCCAGGCAGCCCTCTGCGGATACAGGAGAGGAACCATGGAACATAAACCAGAAAGGAATCACTATCCCAGCAGCAATGTCCAAGGCACCTCATGACTGTCTTTGGTTGGACCCAGCCCAAATATCCTGTTATATAAGGAATCCAAAGAATTGCTGAAGTCAGATCTTTCAAAGCTGTGACTGTCCAGAACTTCTAAAGTGTGCAAGACACGGCCAATAGTGAAACCTAAAAGAGAACACAGAGAAGGGTAAAAGCTTTGGTGAGCTCGTTGCTCAGGAGACAGCCTAAAAGAGGTCAGAGAAACCTGTTCTGGTCAAGCAAAAGCCCATCTAGCTTAGTATCCTGACTTGCACAGGGGCCAATAACAGATATTAGGGGAAAGTATTGGAGTATGGCAAGCACACAGGACTGTTTTGTGGTACACATTCTCAGCTTCCAGTAATAGATATTCCTACTATGTTGAATAGTTGACCCATGCAAGATCGGCACTGGAAAAAACAAACAAACAAAGAAGTGCTATTTGGTTCTTTACATGGCTGCCAATAAACTTAACACCAGCAAATTGAAAAAGCTTCCCATCCGGCCATTCCCTTTGCTTTTCCCTAGGGAATACACAGAACGGGGAGAGAAATTTGAGCCTAGAGCAAGTTACCTGCTGTGGTTTCCTGACACTTGTCAAATGACCAGCGAACCTCCACAGCCTGGCCACGTTCCTTTATCTGCTGCTCAATTTCACGGAGCTTTGCCCGAACCTAACAAGCAAAAGACTTGCATTAACATACAGTAAGATGCCTTAGGAGTGCTGTGTGAGAAACAGAAAAGAAAGAGCATGACAGCAGTCCTACTCCACGTTAGATTTTGTCCATCTTCCAAGGACATCACTGTCTTGTTTAGAGCAGGAAGGGAGCAGGTAACTCCCCAGGAGGGAGATGGCATCTCTGGCTCTGCTCACCACACAGCACAAATAGAAAATCCTGAATTAACTAAGACACAGCTAATATCCTGGGCCACTTTTTCTGAAGGCTGCTCACCTGCTGTGTGAAGGCTGAGTTGCCCCCTGGCATAGGCAAGTTGGATGGGGCTATGGGCAGGTGGTCCAGTGGAGAGCCAGTCTTTATCCTGCTGTCAGTCAGTGAGTAGTGCCACACCAGGGCGCTTGGGCAACACAGAATTATACTCTGCAGCAGACAGAAAACCAGGATCATTGAACAAATCCAGCTAAAAACACTCAAAGTTCGGTTACTTCTTACAGAAATAACCATTCCTCTATGCTCCTGTCCAGAGATAAACTCCCCCACAAAAGTAAATATTTGTACAAATTGATGTTCTGAATGAGTTTTCGGGCTGAAGACCACATTAGCACAGAAAGGAATAAACTTGTATTTTTGCTGTATTAATTTGCTTGGCCTAGATACAATCGAGAAGCCAGGGGCAGAGTTCTAGGTTTCTCAAAAGCAGCAATATGTTGCTGCAGGGTTCCCTGCCACTTCTAGGGTGACCATATTTTCTACGACTCGCATTGTCACAGCACTATCCACTCCTCCTGGCCCAGGTGCAGTGTTTTCACCAGTGATTTATAACACTCACCAGGAGCAAAGCGCAAGAGAAGTATGAGTCAACAGCCTCAAATTCATTACATTCTTTAATTATAATGATTATATATAATGATTATGGTGATTATAACAACAATACTATTACAGGTGTGCTTTCATTTTCCTATGATCTTGTACAGACACCCACATCAACACAGACAAATAACTCTGCTGAACGATTCCTAGGAAACAGCCCTACAAGCTTTTCGCTCACAAGGAGACAGACACGGAGACAGAAAACCAAGGTTGCTATAAGCACTTCAAATCAAAGAGCTCATAACATCTCTGACACTTGAGTAAAAGTTAATTATGCAGGCTCCTAGAAATGGCTGTAATGGCTGTACTTCCAGCCTGACTTTACCCAGCTCCATCTTCCAACCATTACATCTTGTTTGTCTTGAGCCTTATTTGCAAGTCAGAAGATCCACAGATCTTCTATCAACAGTTCTGTTCTGATATATACTAAAAAGACCAGACCATTATTAACCACACTTTTTAATCAGGATGTTTTCAGACCCCAAGTCAGACGAGTCTTTGAGGTGTACTTGCCTGCATCTTTTTACAAAGTAAGCTCCTCAGACAAAGGTTTTGTTTACATTTAAAAATCCACATTTCTTCACACAGAAACTAGAAAAATCTTTAAAAACTGAAGACTTAATAAAAACATAAAGGGGTTCTATTTAACACCGCTCTTAACCCCTTGATCTCTAGACTCTTGCAGACAGATTCCTACCTCTAGCCAACTGTTTCCTGGAAACGGATGCACCCGACCTGGTTGGTCTCCTCTTTAAGGAGAAAGATGCACAACCATGAGCAAACCCATTAAAACAGAACTCGTCTATCTCCCTTTGACACAAAATACTTGATGGACTGAGTGCCACAGGGACACAACAGTATTCGCCCTTAAACATCTCTTTTCTTCTTTCTCTTTTTTTTTTTTTTTTCTCATGCAAGTCAATCACAGGCACCACCACGGCACTGGAATTTGGTACTAAAACTCCGAAGCACCTCAGCTAAGAACTAGTATTTGACAGTCATGTTTGGAGATTTCCCCTCTCAGTAAGCTCTTGACTCAGCATTTGATGATTCTTCTATGGTGGCAGAAAATATAACCCATCCCTGGCAACTCTGCTGTTGCCAACTGGTATTCAAGCCTACCTGGAGGATGCAGCTGAGCCCATACACCACGGGCCGGTGCTGAGGGCACTGCAATAAGTCACTGAAGGGGCTGGGAGGAGGATTCCCAGCAGCTGGCTGAGGGGTGGGAGTTGAAGGAAGAGCATTCCCGGGCTGGGTGGACAGGATGTGGGGGGGGTGCCCGCCAGCACCATCCAGCTGCATGGCGAGTCTGCGGGTGCAGAAGTAGGCCAGGCGTCTGGACAAGTACGCAGACTGCACGAACTCTCCGGAGTACTGCAGGGAATAGAGGGAAAAACGTCCTGGTTTTTCGGGAATATAACACGGGAGACACCCCTGACCCTCCCATGGCTCATGTTCTGTGGCACTACCCTGCAGAGACAGCTGCCTTTTACAGAGAGCTCCTTGGCAAAACCATCATTCCTTGGCTACCAAGCACCACAGAAACTCTCCGAATGCTCCGCTACAGCGGTGACTTCATGCACTTCCATCTACCCACACCCAGCTTTCCCTGGGCTTGGAAGCCCTGGCTAGAATATGTTGTGACAGAAGGAAAGAAAAGGCATTTCCCTGCAGGAGTGGGCAATGAATCCCAAGAATCTGACTGTCATGGTTAGGGCAGGGATTACCAGGATTAGAGCAGAAAAACATGGTAAGAAAGGAAAAAAACAAAACAAACAAACAAAAAACAGAAAAGATTGGGACAAAGATGACTTCCTTGCATTAGCTGCCAAAGGACAGTCAAATAGAAGGTCACTCCCTGGTGTTTTCAGAGCAAAATAGCTCATCATCCCTTAGGCAGCAGGGAGGGGACAGACAACAGACCAAGTCAGGGCTCTCCCGAAGCCAGATGGACAAGTTGTTCTCACCCGCAGCAGCAGGGGCAGGAGCATTTTCAAAAATTCATCTTCTCCTGATCGTATCTTCTCAAAGCACTCAAGGACCCAAGTCAAGAACTCGTGGCGGTCCAGCATGCCATCCTGCACACAGACAACAGCAGAGCAAGTGGACAAAAGCAACACGCAGTGAGGCAGGGCAGATCAGTAGCAGACACTCCCTTTCCAAAAGCAGAAATACCCTAAAAGTTTGCAAAATTCTGTACCATGTCAGCACCGAGCTCAAAACCACATCCAGTCCTGGAATCTGTTCGTAAAAGCAGCATTTTTTGCACAAATGAATCCCTTTAGGTAACTTTTCCCTAGTGGTCCCTGCCATACACACACACGACGGTTCCCGAGTCCCTCACCTGGAACATGAACATAGCAAGTTTCTCGTTGTAGTCCCACTGCTTCAAAGCCTGTTCCACCTCTTGGGGCATGGGCCCAGCCGGGGAACCGCAGCCTTGACCCGGCAGCTGCCTATAGAACTCGGCAATTTTCTGCAGCTGCTCTGATAGGTACTTGGTGATGATCTGAGTCCACTCTGGAGGAAAGAAAATAGGTTAGAAATGAGCACAGCAGCAGGGAGAAGCAAGGCAAGAGCTGGCTAGTGACACACAGAAACCCAGAAACTTCCTATTGTTCAAGAAGGATGGAAACAAAGAGACCAGGCTGTACCTGGGGACCGAAGGTGGTGAGGAGGAAGGAGTGTGCACTGAAACAGGGAAAAACTTCTGTGTCTGGGGAGGAAATAAAGTCATGTTGTCTTTAAACAAGAAGGTAGGATGAAAGATTCCTTCACAGCTGTTGTTGGGAATCAGTAAGTGGAGAGAAAAGGTTTTCCAGCAGGGAGCAGCACTAGGCCAGCCTCATTTAGCATCCTCAGTAATCTGCAGGACATCAGAAACACTGGAAACAAGTCTGAATTTGTTCCCTAATCTGCTTCACACACCAGGGTACAGCCATGATCAGCTAATCTTCCAAATAATTATTTTTACTACATGTAACAGTGTAAGAGACAAACCCAATACACAAAAATGACAACACAACTACACTCCTCTGGGACAATGAAGATGACAAAAGCCAAAATAAAATACTCAACATCCTGAAACAAACAGTTTTCAAAGGATCAGCAGCAGGACAAACATCCAAAGACAGGGGAGATTAAATGGAATAAATATATCTAACAAACGGGTCAACGTCCCACAATAAAGAAGCCTATGTAATATTTACACCTCAGCTGTTAATACTGTTTTTCACAGGAGTGTGTGGTCAGACACTGTGGTGACAGCTGTACAAACCAGAAAGCAGACAGGGGTCCTAGACTGCATTAATCTGGAGCAGACCAGAATGCAAAGGACATTAGAGAGAGGACTCAGTAAGGCCTAAAATGACCAGAAACACAAACAGGCAACAATATATTGAAGTTATCTGGGAAACATACTTGCTCACTCAGGAAGAAGCTATATTCAGCTAAGTGATAATTAATAAAAACTAGAAATCTGGAAATGCCAGAAGAAAAACAGCTTATGGAGCACAAGGAGAACAGCAGGACTAACAGGAGAACAAGAAAAGAGGTAGGCTCTGAGGAAGCACACAGCACTCCCACAAGTGGGTCCTGTTGCTTCAGACAGTTACAAACCCAAACTCCAGCATTTATTTATCAGGAAACAAGTTCCCATGGATTTCCAAGCTACCTTTCACGACCCCAAAGCAGCTCGAGATAGGAACTCCAAGGGCAAGCAAGACTAGGGTGCCACAGAAGGTGCTTACCAATGAAGGGATCGATGACGTGCCGCTTTTTCACCTTGGTTTCTGTGATGGCAGCGTAATAGGCACAAGTCATTTTGATGAGCCAGGCCGCTCTCATCACCGGGACAGTGTATTTTGCCAAATAACCAAAGACTTCTTCCTTCTTGCTAAAGATGGGCACCTGTAGCGATGAGGAGGGGGAAACCACAAACCAGGACTTAGACAAGAATGATTCCAAGACAACCGCACATACTATAGGCTCTGTGAACTGTGCAGGGAAGGAAAAACTACCACGTTGCTCTGTGTTGCAAGAAACCTACTGCAGAAATTCATTTCTGGTCAGAAAGCAACAGTACCAGAGCTGCTGGTCAATGGAACCAGAGGAATTAAGAAATAAATTGAAAGAAACAGAAGAAAAGTTACATCACTGTAAATCCACATCCTAAATCCTGCAGGCAGCTCTGGTTATCCAGAGAGGATGTGGGCAGTGAAGAAAGGTACAGACTGTGGACCGGATCAGAAGCAATGAGTATCTTCTATCTGAGGGCAAACTGAAGAGACAGGTCAAGTTTTGTAATCATTCTGTTTTGTTTACAGAGTCATAAAATTACAAGTGGTCAACAGAAGAGAGCCAGGAAAAGGAAATTTAATATTTACAGTAGGAATAAGTTAATTAACCCAAGCTTCAAATTTCAAGATACAATATCAGGGGACAACTGTGAAATTATCAGATTGCAGATTTATAAAACAGAAAACAACAACACGTCACATGAACTAGTACAAATGTGGGGCTGGTTCCACAGAATACTAGATAGAGCAAAAATATGGATGGATTCACAAAAGGATTAGGTTCAAAAAAAAAAAAAAATCAAGTAACGGAAAACAAAGTCCCTAAACTAACAGCTGTTGATTCACTCTCTTGCTACGTTTCTTACATTCTTCCCCAATTATTCTCTGATGTCTCAAAGACACAAAACAAGACTGTTTGACTACCTGAACCCATGGCTACCGACTGCAATGTTCATGTCCAAGTCAATGAAGACAGATAGAGGCTGTTGTAGTAAACTGGAAAAGGCCCTCGAAAGCCCAGGTTTTCACAAAATCTTAAAAAACAGAGAGCCAACAGGCAAGGGTGCAAGCACTAAGAGTTCACAGAAGGAGATTCTGGACAAGTCTGACCATTTTCCCAGGACTGCCTCAGAATTGCAAGGGCCAGGCAAACCCCAGCTGCTAAACTCCATGCTCTGCAGCTCTTCCACCGCAGGGAACTCTGCCTCTCCATAACACAGCTTTCCCAAATTCCCTATTCCCAGGCCCACCTTGACAGAAAGTTAGCTCCCCCACCAAGTGGCAGAATAAGACCCTTCTTTCCTCTCCCATTCCCCAAATAATTCAAAATGCTCCCACAGCAAGACCTAGCCCTAGCTCCCAGAGCACAGAAACATTCCATAGTTTGGTCTCAAAGTGGCTATCACACAAACTTCTTCTCAGTTTAAAAAGAGAAACATGCACCACTGCAACAGACTGGGAAGTTGTTTGGCTGCTTATTACCAGTAATTCATGCTACAGCTTTTGAAAACTTGGAATCTCCCCCCAACGGGAATGGTTTTAATCTAAACAACAGAGCAACCGAGGGCAACAGCAACCAGCTCCTCTGAAACGCATCAGAGCCTCAAAATAAGTCAGTCATATTATAAGAACCAAAAGACAACCTCCAAATAACTGACCAGAAACAAGTTCTTTGGGTAGGGGGACTGCAACTACTGCAAAATTCAGTCCTGAATTTGTTCAAGCTGAATGGTTCAAGTGACTTGTGAGGAAGAATCTTGTCCCAAGAGCAAAGCCTTCTACTAAATGAACATTTCAGGATTAAGCAGAGATAACAGCCTTGTGCTGCCAGGCAGCCTCCCCTGTAACATACCTTTTTGGCGAGGTGAGTGAGGGGCTTCGTTCCGGCCAGATCTGTGAACCAGTTGTTTATGGCACTCTGAGAACGTGCTGTTACCAGCCAAAAGTTGTCCTTCTGATTCACCTGGGGTTTCCGTCTGCCCGTGTCTGGCAACGTATTGCAGCGCAGCTTTTCTGCAATAATACTGCTAAAGTTTGAGCTGATCTGAAGGGGAGAAGATAGAAAAATAAAATGATGGATTACATTTTATAGCTCAAAGGCCTATTCTGCATGCTTAAAATCCTCCTTCTCCTTTCTATCTGTCAAAAATTCCCTCTTTTATATCCATAAAGAGGAGCTCTTCAGGATGACTTCATACAGGGTGACTGCACATTTTCAATAAATGAGCAGTAACACAAGTTTAGAAGGACAAAAGTCTTTATACAAAGTCAAGTCAAACCA
This sequence comes from Tinamus guttatus, assembly GCF_000705375.1. The sequence continues at coordinate 4,988 of NW_010586999.1, read as the reverse complement.
GCTAGAAGGCCACTGGCACGGATGTCAGCCAAAGAAAAGCGAATTACTGTGCTTACTGATTTCTTTCCATTCCACTCCATTACTTCTCCTCTCGCAAGGAAGAGCAGGAAGTGAGAAATCTTTAGGAAAGACGAAGTTAAGGTCTGTTATATAACTCCTATGTTTAAGCTGCCAAATGTTTCAAGAAATCCTCTCTTCAATAACATAACCCAATCAATCTGGGAGAAGTTTCCAGCTGCTGATACTCTAGTCTTCCGTTTTAATTGAGAATATAAGGACTCCTAGGTAAAGTTTAACAAAGATGGCAGACTTGACATAACAGTGCACCTATCAAAACAAGAACCTGCTCCCTCAGCGTTCCAGAAGAATGCAAATAAATGCAGAACTCCAATTCTCTAGGGACAAAGGTTCCATCCTAAATTATCCATCTTAAAGAGAAAGAGCTCCTAGCTATGAGCACATGGAAGGCACGAGGTCCAGAGCCATGTCAGACCCCTGTGCCAGTGCCCACGCTGCTCCGAGGGACCCTCACCTTGGCGGGATTAAAATTGACATTTTTGGCGCTGCCGTGTTCATCCCCGGAGACGGCCGGCTGGTTATTGAAACCTTGCTTGACATTTAGAGCAGTCAGCTCGTCCTGCGGGAGAAAGAGGATCAGCGGCGCCCAGAGAGGCAGCCCCTGCCCCGAGCGCTCCCCGGGGCGGGGAGGCTGCCCGAGG
>NW_010586994.1:5907-50182 GCF_000705375.1 Tinamus guttatus | reverse complement strand
TAAAGTGCCACGTTCAGCTGCTCTGTGGTCCAGAGTTGTCTTTCGTGGTGAGAAAAGCTTCTCAGCTACTAATAGATGTTTCAAGAAAGACTACTTCCTACAGTAGGTTTATTTTTTTCTGAATTTTTTGAATAAGGATTAGCCAAAACCCAGCTATTAAGTTATTTTCCATTAAAAATATGGGAATATTTTGGTGAATATTCCTTGGTGAATGTGCAGTGTTCATGTAGTGTGGCTCCGTTTTAATACAGTGCTCAGTTAAGGAGCTGTCAGGGTTACTGCAGTCATCCCTAATTCTTGGGGAAATACAAACCCTTTGGCGAGGAGTAGGCTGAAATTCAAGTTCTGCCCGTGAACATGAGTAAACGGTGATGGATTTGGTGTACAGCACGGGCTGCCTTGCTGTGGTCAAAAGGTGGAGGAGCTTTGCTGTGCTGATAAATTCGCCCATATGGAGCCATATGGACAAGTTCTAGTTACTTGCAGTGTAATAAAGAAAAGGCAAATCCAAGGGAGAATATTTTGTCACCCGAAAGGTTTTAATTTATGCTTTTGTGCCTCTCATCCAGGGAAGAAAAATGGACACTCGGAGCATGATAATATTAGACTCCTGGAAGTGCTGCCTAATAGATCACAGCCGTTTGCGAGCTGGCAAGCGCCCCTCTCCTCGCTGCAGCGTTACAGGGGGACCGTCGGTCATAAGATGTGACACGTCATTAAAAAAACATAGATTTGTTGCCCTCCTACAGTAAATCACATGGTAAACATCTCCATTCAGATCCCTTAAAACCCACTGATATACAGCAAACATTTTAAACTGCTTTGGCCCTCCCGATGGAAGGCGTTGGCACATTGATCAGGGAAAGCAGCGCGACGCTGTGAACGCTGCGGCTTTGCAGCGGGCAAGGTCAGTGCCTCTGCTCCGAGGTTTGGGGAAAAGGGCCTCTGAATCATGCAAATGGCTCGACGAGCAGAGAGCTGTGTTCGTATGACCTAGTTCTGAAGGACAGCTATTTGCGGTACATGGGTCAACGTGGCAGCCTTAATGAGTGTACAGCACAGAGCAGGAAGGGTTTGGGTTTGGTTGTTTTTCAAGCTGTCTGGAATGAGGAAGTCTGAAGGGTATTTTTTTGTTAAAGAAGCAGTGGTCTCTTTCTGCCATCTGTTTTGAAACAGGGAGACTTACATACACATGTCACTCTGCAAAACATGGTGTCAGCAGCAACAATTTCTGCTGATGGAGGAGCTTCAGCGAGAAGAATCATAACAAAAGCTTTCCTTGCTTAGAAACACACTGCTCAGATTCCTGTTGCCTTTAAGGGCTGTGACTAAATCATCGTTTCTGCCCAGGATGGACTATATTTGAGTACAGAAACTGCCCGGACTTGGCTGTCCTGTTGGGGCATTTCTGCATGGATTCAGTAGCTGTAGTACTGTAAAGTCAGTCCACTTTTAAAACCTGCAAATACGTCGAGACCTATAAGGTGTGATAAATTAAGCCATTCAGGCCGATAAGCTCTCCCACTGACCTTGACATTATTGTAAGAATTTCTGTTTTGATTTTCTCTGTGTTCAGGTAGAGCTCAGATCTGAGTATAGAAGGAAAATCTGCTGTACAGTCGTTAATATTTGTTTAGTATGTTTTAATCCATTCAGCTTGCTTTGCTTCTGAAGCTGCTGCTCAGCTGTGCTCAGTGAATCAGCTGTAGTTTCCTGCTCCCAAGGGGCTGAATTTCTGGGGGACATTAAGCAGTATCTGTTCATTAAGCAGTATCTGTTCATTAAGCAGTGTCTGTTCTGCAGAGTACCTAAATCACAGCAGCAACATCTGTAAATATAATATTTAAAGGCACTATTTTTGCATATTGCATATTCTGTTTGCAGTTGGGATGAGCTGGAAGATAGATTTAAAGAAATTTGGCAGTTGGTTGGCAGCTTTGGAAAGAATAATACCTGGAAGTTAATTGGGGAAAACGAGAGTTGCCAGTGTAGCCCTGTGCCTTCAGCCTGGGTTTGAGCTAAACGCTCCTGTGGGTTGCACGTGTGCGTATCTCCAGATTCCCTTGCTATTTGCTTTTAATGTAGACCCCACACTCATTCCAGACATCGATGATTCATTTATTCAACCCCAGAAACTTGTGCGCGGCAATCAGTGCGGACAGATGACTTCATCCCGAGGAGGTTCAATGTGAGCACAGCTAAAATCAATGGAAAAGTCGCAGTGGGCAGCGTGGATGACCAGTGCGGCTGCAGCACAACCCAAATCACGTTTTTCCATAATGCCTTCAGCTCAGATTGAGCCCGTTCGTTCTAGCTGACTGGCTTTTCTTTGGAAGTGTGAAGCTCAGCATTTTCAGAGAAGTGTGAAATAAGGAGTGTAGAAAAAGGACTTGGAGCAGCGAGGTGGCTAATTGAAAAATGCTATTGGAGCTTTGCTTTCTAACAAAGAATCTGGCTTTTTTTTAATGAATAAGTCACTTCAGTGGTTGGTTTTGATCTTGAGTTTTGAATGAGTCACTTTTTTTTAATAGCATTTTGATAAAAAAAGAAGAAAAAACTTCCTCTTGGTTGCCCTAATGTGCTTGTCTTTTTAAGATGTGGTTGTGATTGGCTCTGTGATTGCCTTCAAAGGCAAATGTGTAGAAAGCCAGAAGGGATTGTTAGGTCCAGGGCTGCCCAGTGTATTATTTTAGTGGATCTCTGTCTTCCAAGTCTTGAACTTAACAGCCATGAGGTGGCCAAGATTTTTAGTTTTATCTTTGTTTTGCTTGGAGAGCTGAAATCTGCTTTTGTGGTGACTGCATATGGTCTTCCCTCAGGTCTTACTGATGGAACCGCGTAGGTCATTGATGATTTATGGAATTCAGGAGAGACAAGGGCACTCGCAAAACATAACGTTGCTTGAAAGCAAGACAGTTCTATAAGCTACAGCCCAGAGAAGAGATGTTACCCCTTATCCAGTAGCACCTCTTCCCCGGTGAGCTATTTTGTGTTTTGCATTGCTTTTGTGAAAACCCTGTTTGTCTGGAGAGACCTTTGTCCCTTCTGCCAAAGCGTTTGATAGAGCACGTTGGGCATGCGGCTATGGAGGCAGCTCTACTGGGCATGGGCACTGGCTAGGATGGAGGTAACAGCAACAGGGAGCTGATGTTGTAGCTCCTCCTGTTCGCTGCCACATAATGTGGAAAATGAAATATAACACTGACAGTTTGAGCAGCTAATTTGGGTCCTGGAGCACCACTGGGAGGCAGGTGAGCTGTAAAGAGGCAAGACAGGGATTTAAGATCTGCAGTCTTCAGAGCTTCTAAGAGTTTTTTGAAAAATGATGTTTTATGCTGCTTGATAACCAAAAGACAGCAGGAAATCTTAATTTTGGAGTGTCAGAGAGTAATTGGAAAAAATGAGCTTTTTTGCTTTTGGATTTCTATAATACGGTGCATTGGTGTGCATGATCCTTGCGTAACCAGAAGGCGATGTTTCAGGTGTGCTTCTTGCCATCTCAAAAATATGAATCAAGAGTCTTTGCAGAAACATCTGGAAAAGCCCCACAAGGGAAAGCTGTGATTTGTCCGAGCACAAAGATCCGTTGTTGAAGAGATTCTGGAATTCAGACAGGAAACAGCACCGTTCCGCTGTTGTCGGTTAGCGTGGCTGCTAACTGGTGCAAAACGTAACTCCTTGCCTTTTCTCCCAAGCACGTTAGCAGCCTCACAATCGGTTATTCATACTTACAGGCAGACCTCTTCATGGAATGCTGAAGGTTGGAAGGGACCTCTAGGGATCACCTAGTCCAACCCCTGCACACGCAGGGTCACCTAGAGCACGTGGCACAGGACTGCATCCAAGCGGGTTTGAAGATCTCCAGAGAAGGAGACTCCACAACCTCTCTGGGCAGCCTGTTCCAGTGCTCTGGCACCCTCACTGTTAAGGAATTTTTCCTTAAGTTCCTGTGGAACTTTTGGTGCTTCAGTTTGTGGCCATTACCTCTAGTTCTGTCAGTGGCCACTACTGAAAAGAGACCAGCCCCATCCTCCTCACTGCCTCCCTTGAGGTACTTCTAGACACTGCTCAGGTCCCCTCTCAGCCTTCTCTTCTCCAGGCTGAACAGGCCCAGCTCCCTCAGCCTCTCCTCACAGGGCAGATGTTCCAGGCCCCTGATCATCCTTGTGGCCCTGCGCTGGACTCTCTCCTTTGGGAGAGGCTTTTATCCTGCTCCTGCCCACTGTGGTCCTGCTGCTGGAGTCACTGTGTTTTCAGCAGCCGGTATTTCACACAGCTGCATGGAGATGTGAGTGCTGGGAGGGTTAGATAACACACAGGCTTCAACTCGCCGTCTCGGTCCAGCTCAATCCTGACGAAAACCCTCCGTCTCCAAGAGCAACTGCAGTGTAAAGGTCATGAAAGAGCGGCTGGGTGCGGAGGAGAGGGACGAGCTGGGAGTTCTTCGTTAGCTGATCCACCAAGTCACGTTTTCAGACTGGCATCAACACTGTAGCTAGAGCAGCAGCAGCGTGGACCGTGTCCGACAGGGCCGCGCGATCCCTTGTCTCGAGGACGCTCTGTTTCACTGTCGCGTGGTGACTTTCGAGGTGTGTTCGAGGCGGGTGGTGAAAGCTGGTTCTCTTCCTGGGTTTACAGTAGCTTTCCTGGCGTGGCCCGCGCAGCCTGTTTTCCATGGAGCGCTTCCATGGACGTGTCGGACAGGATTTCCTTGTGGTGACGTCTCCGAGGTCGGAGCAGGGTGCCCAGGAAGAGGTCGGCCAGACACATGGAGGCTGTTCGGCCCTGCCCAGCAGAGCTTTCTGCATGCTCTAAAACGTGGATGATCTCAACATGAGCTTGAAAATAGGGAGACTGCCATTTGGGAGACGCTGGGAATGGAGACACAGGAGTTAGATCTCAGATGGAAGGTGTGAATGAGGACATAACATTATTTTTTCTCCTTTTCCTCAAAGATTAGAGACAAGCCCGTATTTGCATGTGCGGATGCAGCGTCCGAGCTCCGCAGCGTCGGGCACGGAGCGCCAGATTGTGTCTACCAGAACACCCAGGCTTAATTTGGGAAACGTGGTTGGACCTGATAACATTTTATCTGCGAAAGAGAGGGGGTTTCTGATAACGGTGCCGTTGGGATCACGCCTGGGCGTGTGACAGCAGCTCCCGGCCCTGCCACAGCGCCCGCAGTGACACCCGCTCCGAGGTGCTCCCTGTTCAGGAGCTGCTCGGGGCACCTTGGGCACCCAGGGTAGGAGGCAGCAGCGCTTCTGTTACGCACATAAACCTTTCCATAAACCCTCCATGTAGGGAAGGGAGAGGCAGGAAAGGCTCCTACACATTTATTTCCTCCCTTATTAAACATCTCTTCTGTTGTGCAATTCCTGCAGCAGTGTTTTAGAGCACCGGTGCCATTCAGGCTGGCTTTCCGTGAGATTGAAGGAGACTGGGGAGCTGATAGTTTTTCCAAAGAGTATTCCATGAAGAAAGCAGGTCCTGCCTGCCCGGTTCTGGGACAGCTTCCAAACTCTGTTTAATCCTGTCAGTGGTATCAAGCTACTGTTTGAGGAGGGGCCTGAGAGCCACAAGATTATCAGCATCAGTGATACTTCCATTATATCCAAAAAATAGTGCACAGGTTATTGAGAAATTTTAATGTACTTCACTTTTTGAGGTGCTGGACAGGGATTCTCCTAAGAGTGTAGATGGAGCTGAGTTGTGTCTTTGGGGATCCAGGAATTCATCCTTGTGCAGAGCTGCTCCTAACACTCGCTTTCACTAGTAACATTTGGTTCTTCAGTTTTATCTAGAGTTTTATTGCTATGGAAAGTGAAGTGCCTTCACAACTCCTACTTATTTATCTCCATAAAGTCTATGTTGCTTTGGAAGACACTTTATTTAACGTTAAAAAACTCCTTAATGTTCGGAGATGAAAAAAATTGCTGCATCTGCTGTGCTGCAAGAGGAGACGATCACCAAAGCGCAAAGGATTTATAAGCACAGTGCTGCAAAATGAGAGATTATGCCTTAAATAGAGGGTGTTTCTTAATCTGGGCAGTTGATTTGTTTTCTTAATCTAAAAATGTATTAACAAAATTCATGTGTTCTCAACAGCGTTTGACATCAGGCAGAGACTTAGCAATATTCATACTTTACAGTTCTGCTATAACCACTTCTTAAAAATGATTGGGGAAATTGCTGACCCTGTGCAAAGTTGTCCTAGCAGCCCGTTCATTCATTGCTCTTGTAAAACCCGCTTAGTTAAGGTTCGTTGGGACAAAATGTGTATGTGGCACCACTGTACAGCAAAAAAAAAAAAGTGCAGTATATGGGAGATAGCACAGGAATGCAGCCTCATTCATACCTCCTTTTCCGGGTACCCTAGGGAAAAGGGAATCTCTTCCCCCAAAAGTTCGGTTACTAACATTTTATTTTTGCATCTCTATTCTTTAGTTAGTGCAATACGTGGTTGAGACTGTGTGGGTTTAAGACATACAGTCGTCTTTTTTAGAATTAGTTCTTTTCCCCTTGGGTAATTTTAAATTCGAACCAGAGTTGGGAGCTAATTTTAGTTTCTTTTCCAGCGACAAGGAGCGCACAGGCACTTGTCATCTGCAGCCGCTCGTCCTTTGTAGTGTGTGTGACCCAGATTTGCTGCTGCAGGGGTTAACTGCCTGCAAAGGAGTCCGAGACTGCGGGATTTGTTTGAAAAACAGCATTACATGGCAGTGAATTAAAAGCCTGTAAAATTGTTACGGGACCAAAACACGGATCTTGATCGCTGGGGAGCGAGGGGATATTTCACATAAACAAAGCTGGTGATGCCACAAGAGGAAATTCTGCATTCTCCCAACCTCCTTTTGCATCCCAGGTCTCAGAAGCTGTGCAGTGATTTACTGTGTGCCTTGTACACTGTGTATCCCGAAGGTAGCAGGGGTCTGCAAAGAATGGTCCCCTTTCCTGAGACCTCCTTTTCCATGCTCTTCTCTATGCTGTGGAGATCAGTGGCTTGCTTGTGGCGTTCTCAGCTTGGATTTGGCATATGCTCGCTGTTTTTCCTTCAAATTTCTACAGTTATTCTCCCTGGAAGAGCTGCTTTAGACACCATTCTAGGGTAGACAAGTCATTGAAAATTCAATTACCCATAGATATAGTCTTTCTCCAGATAATGTCCCATAATTATGGCCTGTGAACATCTATAGCCTCAGTCATAGTGAGAGAAAAGTTAATAGAAAAAAATGTTGGTAAACAGAAAAACAGATTTGTGAAGTCCTTGGAGCTAAACAGAGCCTGCCTGATCCAGGGGACAAACTGGGATCTGACACAGGGCTTGAAGGATGGCGAAGGGAAGATGGTACCTCTGCTTTTGCTTCTGCTTAGAAATGTTTAAATGTGCTTAGAAGTCTTTTCTTGGTTTATTTTATGTTAAAAAGCCTTGATCTCCTTAACCCTACTGGCTCTCCAAACCTAGACTAATCGAGGATGGATGTTTGCCTCCAACGTGCTCCTTTTGGATCTGTGTGGCCAGCAGGCCCACACTCCTGAATTCAAACCCTGCGGGGTGGATCGGTGTTGACTGCGGGAAACGGGACAAAATCAGGGGATGTCGTGGGTGCCACCAGGCAGATCTTGATTTAGGAGGAAATCCCAAGGAGGAAACAGTCCTTGTCAACCGATTAGCTGAAGTTATGGTTGTGCTCCCCTTGCGTTGTCCATAAATTGCCCCGCCAGCCGTTGGCATCTGCTGGTGTCCCAGAGCCGTAGGTCACGCTGCGCGTGCGACCAACGCGCCACGCAAACGGGGAGGAAGCGCTTGGGAGCACGAGGACGACGAGTCCTGCCCAGGACGGGGACGTAGAGCCCCTCCAGCACGAGAGGAGGATGAGGGACGGAGCGCAGGGCGGGAAGAAGCAACGCCCAGGCTCTGGACAGCAGGTATTGAAGGAGCACAGTATCAGAGTAAAAGGGTCCCTGGCAGAAAAAGAAGGGCCCTAACTGATGCCATCAGGAAGAAAGGTTTGACATTGCTTAGAGTCAGGAGGGAAAGGTGTGACTTTTTATTTTCCTTTCCAGCTCGAAGTAAGCAAAGATGGGCTGAAGTATAGTACCACATCAGGAAGATGTGCAAGGATTTCTTTCTTCTTTATTTTTTTCTTTCTCTCCTTTACAGAAAAGGCCACAGATGGCTCTCTGCAGAGTGAAGACTGGACACTTAACATGGAGATCTGTGACATTATCAATGAGACAGAAGAAGGGTATGTGCTATTTCAGCAGACTCTGAAAGGTTCATGAGCACCTTCATCTGGCCAGCTGCTCTCAGCATGTGAGGAGGCGCCACGAGTCTGGGGGGCAGGTGCTTGTAATTTAAATGCAGTTTACATAGTGCATGCAGGCTGCTCGCTTTTCCTGCTCCTAACGCATTCTAGAAAAAAAATGCTGTTTGATGCATCATTTTCTGTGGTAGGTCTGTGGTTGATATGAAAAACATGTGCTAAGCATCCTGTTCAAGGGGGTGCCAAGTCTCTACTTCTAGGGTTCTTGTTTTTGGCAGGTGTATGTCTTCCCAGTGCTGCAATGTTATTCGTTTCAGGTAATAGAGAGCTTCTCTGATGCACCTCCTGCTTCAGCATCGGAAAAGCTCTGCTGCTTGCAGTTTGCAGGAGAACTGATCACTGCTGTTATGCCCTGGGCCTTTTTCTGAGTGACTGTCAATCTTTCCTGCTTGATCAACATCCTGCCATTTCAGAGGCCTCAGGCATTGCTCTGGCCTTGACTCCTATGATATCTTGTCTTCTCACATAATTCTACACGACCTAGTCTGGTCGTTGTCAAGTTATCTGAAGTTAACACACATGCTTCTGTCCAGCTGGAAACAGTAATGTAGGATTTACCTTTTCCTGCAGTCTGACATGTGAAAAGAGTGTCTGAACTGACTTTTTAAAATGGTCTCTTTCTCCTTCAGCCCAAAGGATGCCATTCGAGCACTGAAGAAGAGGCTGAATGGAAACAAAAATTACAGAGAGGTCATGCTGGCTCTGACGGTGAGTGGGGGCAGGCTGGAATGTCTCAAAAGGGCAGATCCCTTTTCTTATGTCATTGCCCTTTCCTGGCACTCTCTTGTGTGTACACACTCTTTGCTTTAACAGCCACTGCTCTCTCCTTTTCTTCTCTCCAGTTGCCTCCTCACTTCCTTGGGAGAATTGCTGGAAGCTTTTCATAGCATTGTGATGACCAGATTATTTTTTAATTTCTGAGGGGGCTCTTATCCATCCCGAGTACTGACTTAAGGAAAGGCAAATTAGCCCAAATGGGATTGTGTACCCTGGGGGGCCTTCCCCCCTACTCTCATCTACCTGTACCCAGATGTTTCTCCACTCCAAGGCAGCAGCTGCAGACTTACCTCCGAGTGAGGATGATGAACTTGCCATAGTTTTAGCTTCATAGGTAACTGCTGCACAATTTCCCTTGTGAATGGCTCTATGTAGGAGACTCGTATTAATTTATGCTGATCTAATTTCACCCAGCAAAGCCTCAATTATACTCCGTGCATTCATGCAGCTCTGCTGGGGTGTGAGATAATTTGCAAGTGACCTTTCCTACCGCTGACTTTAGCGAGGGCTTTCCTGGGTAATGCAGCACTCCAGAGAACAGGGGCCGGGCAGGCTCTGCGCTGCAGCAGTGAGGGATGAGCTACATGGAGTGACACAGCTCTGGGCAGGGGATCTGTGTGATTCTTCCAGAGAGCCCTTGTTGCATCTCCCTGATGAAGCGTGACTCTACTTTCTGTCTTACTGCCATTTCTTATCCTGGATTGTCATTTTGACAGATTACCAGGGACCAAACCATGAGATTATCCGTTGTTCAAGAAAAAGGGGAATTCATCAGGAATGAGTCCGTGTCATCATGGCCGATGAAAGTAGCTGGAGTAGGAGAGTAATTACAAACTCCTCAGATGCAGAACTTCAGTGGTTATTAGGCATGGCTGCAAGGAGAAGTGACGCATTAGATTTATCTCCATGCTAATCATGTTCTTCAGAGAAAAATCAACAGCTGCTCTTCCATGGCAATTGAATGGCAAGTGGAAGGTGCCTCCAGCAAGGTTGCAGGGGAAAAATGTGTCAAAGTATAACCTGTCAGAGCATTCACAAGGGAGTGTTTTGAGTGAATGATGATCATTCACCTGCGTTCCCAGCTCTAAAACAGGGCTTGTAGCTCAGAGCAACCTGGTCCAGCTGTGTTCTAGGTATATAGGAAATTGTGGAAAGCTCCAACTTGACGCTTTCTCCCTGTGACTGGAGGTCCTCTCTCTTATGTGCTCATGATGTGGTGCTCTGTGTATTTAGCTGTTCAGCTGCACAGGTTGGGAAGTTCTGCTTTGAAGAGCAAATTTGTATTGCTTTGCCTTGAAAACAGGCACAGGTAGATCACACAAGTGCCCCATTTATTACTGGTTTATGAGGTACATCAAAATATATGTGTATAGAGAAGGGGTGTATCTGATAACACTGGGAAAGAAAGGAAGAAGAATTGAGAGTGTAAGACAAAGTTCTCCTCTGTCTTCTCTCCCTCTCAGCAGATTTCTAGCAAAAACCAAAATCAGAAACCAGCTGCCTGGGCTCCGTGTGTGCGATCAAGCTTTGCTCCAACAATGGCTGTTTTTCTGTGTGTGTGTAGGTGTTGGAGACCTGTGTGAAGAACTGTGGCCATCGCTTTCATGTCTTAGTGGCAAACCGTGACTTCATAGATGGTGTTCTGGTGAAAATCATCTCGCCCAAGAACAACCCCCCCACCATTGTACAGGATAAAGTTCTAGCACTGATTCAGGTACACAGCTTGTCTCTGCTTCCATATGTTGCTGTCTGAAAGAAGGACTGTCTGCTTCAATGCTACACATCGCTAAACACACTGTCATCATTGAAAAATGTAGCGGGTTTTTAATATGCAAAACCAAACAGTATATCCACATTGGTAGGGAAGAGCAGGCGTGCACAGGCACGGTAGTTTTATCCAGGGAGAAACGTCTGGATTCTAGTTAAGATGGGTATCGCTTTGCTAAAGCAGAGGGCTTTTCAAAAGATTAATGGATGGCTTTGCAGTTTGACTGTCAAATCTAGAAGCTGGAGACCTGCTCTCTTTGCAGCTCTGTGACGGGCTTGTCATTCGAGGCCAGGAACGTTTGAGAGGAGCTTTCACTGTCAACTGAAAAACTCCTCTCTGCCAACTGAAAAACCTCTCTGTCTGTTTCTTTGACTGTAAAATGGAGCCGTTTCCCTCCTTTCCAAAGTATTCAGAGTTCCCCTTAAAGAAAAGGGTCACATAGGAGTTTAAAAGTTTTTGATGTCCCTTCTGTGGTTATTCTGCAGTGAAAGTGCCCTGTCAGATGCTCATCTGCAGTGGGGAAGTGCAGACCGGGGCCTGTGTAGCATTTTTTCCTTCTGTGCAGCATAACAATAAACACGACGTTAGCTCCACAAACCATTAGCAACACACGAGGAAACATTGGTGCTGCCTGGAGGAAATCTGGCAATTATAGGAAGCTTTATCACTAAGCCCCTACCAGGCTGTTGCATACATCAGAGACTGAAAACACTGCATAGTTAAAATTATATAAACCTGCTGCAGTGTTTCTAGTGGGAGGGTGTTTACAAGTGTGTGATGTAACTTGCAAAATATATTTCTTATTTTTGCGGCAAAGCATGCATTTGAATTTCTAGTTGTCTATTTGTTACATGAATACATTGTTAAAGCATAACAGTGCAAATAAGTGATTCCTGAACAGGAAATAGGCTGGGTGGGAACCTAGGTGGGCAACTCATGTGAGGCCTTTTTATTCCTGATCTCTGATCTCTAGGCATGATTTTAAAAATAACACAATGTTAACAAAATTATTCAATGTAATTCTTGTGCATTGGAGTGAGCCCATGGGTGTCTGTCTGCTTGGGTGGGAGAGCAGGGTCAGTGCGATGACAGGGTATGATGTCCCATAAAGAGAGATTGTGTATTTTCATACTGTTTGCTTTGCTCCAGTGTTTTAGAGGATGTTGGATATGCTGAAACCTGGACTTAAGTGGATTCCCAAGCATTAATGGAACTAAAATGGAACAGTGTTTGTAACATGACCAAAAAGCCACAGTCATTGCCCCAGTGTATTTAAACAGAGCTTTATCTGAATAGACTTCATGCAGCAGAGCTAAAAGCCTCATTTTGTTTGGGTACTAAATGCCTTTTGGTATAAACAGTCTGGGAATTACGAAAGTTGCCCGTGGGTGGGTTCCTTCGGTGTCTCGTTAGCTGGAGGTGGTAGGGACTTTGCTTTCCAGATTGCCTGACGAGTTGGGAAAAGTGATTGCAGTCACTCATCGTGTGCCCTATGGACACGCACACCCAGAATATCCCATGTGTCGTGACCGCTGTGCTCAGCTCAGGCTCTGCTTTTAGAGCTCCCTGCAATTGGAGTTAACTCTGTTCCGGAGGGCTGATCTCTTCTCAGCTCTGCTCCACTAACATTAGCTTACATTGATCCTCTTCTGTAGGCTTTTTACAATTTGATACCAGAGAATTAATAAGTACAGAAATGAGAGGATTAATAGCACAAACTTAGAAACAGGGAAAAAAGGCTGTTCAAACAGCATCTGTTTTGAGCCATATAGCTCTTGCACTCCTGGGACTTCCCATAGCAAGGGTGGATAAACTTCTGTGCAATTTCTTATTTAGAGGCTTGACTGTTTTGAGATGTTGGACATCTCACTTTCTCAAGCCATTTCCCAGTATACAGGAATTAGCAATATCGTGCATATGAGCTATCCTTGCTCCTTCACCTTGCTCAGAGCCTTGCAGATCCGCTCACTGCTGCGCCCCTGGCAGGAGCCTGCCGGAATATCCTCCGCGTTCGTGCCCCTTTCCTGCCCAGCAGCTGAGCACTGTCAGCAAAGATGAAGCATGGGCAGATTTTTAGTGGCATGCCAAATTCTTTGAGGGTACATGTGTTAAAAAGTGTCTGACACTGGAAAAAATATATCCTGTGGTGGTCACTGGGGGGTTTGGGGGGCCGATTTGTAATGATATTTAGTTAACCTGTTCGCAGGCTGAAGTGCCGAGTGGGATTTATACATGAGCATCTTTTACCATCTACTTTTGATAGTCTTGCCTAAGGATTTAGATCTGGGCTTAGTCTAAGCTGTGTCCCGTGCTTCTTTGGATAATGGGAAGTCTCCTAAGCTCTCCGTGCAGCATCACAATGGTCGATGCAAATAATTTATTCTAAAAAAGTTGAGAAGCAAACCCAGAATTCTTAGCCTGCAACTAATGGGTTGTATTCTAGGCACACAGGACAGGAAATGCTGTCCCCTCAAACTGAACAGAGTAGGAGTATAAGTCTAAATATTAATTATTTCTTATTTTGTTTAACTCTCCTTAGTTTCCTTCCTCTCAAACGTTGAAAGGTGGTTAAAGATAGCTTTTAAAGTAAAACTAGTCAAAGAAATAGTCTGAAAGTGATGATTAAATGAATTAAGTTCAGAGCCCACACACACTTCTCTCAATAGTTCTCTGACACAGTAATAATCCAATTCGCATGTGTGGGGGTTTGGAGAGGATATTTTGTTTTTAACTGAGTCATAATATTTCAGTTTTTCCTTCTCTTAAATTTTTAATTCCTTGGCTAATTTCCAGCAAAAGTGACAGGCAGTAGCAGCTTTCAAGACACTCTGTTCCTAGAAGCTTCATGAGCACAGGAGGCTGGCAAGAGAAGGGAAACACTTAGTACTGCCACTGAGGGGAAAACTCAAGTGTGGACAGACTGAAGTCTTTTCAGACACCAGCGAATTCATGCAGGAGAGATATTATGAGTGTTCTGGCTGTGGGAAATTCTCTTTTTAAACTTGTTCTTGCTGTCACACCAGGGGTCCAAATGTTGGATATGCTCTGTAAGAATCCAGGCTTCATTAGTTCTGCTGCTCATGGGACTGCATGTTTCAAAATATAAGAACCTCACAAACTGCCCCTTTAAATTTAAGTTTGGTCCAAATAAAATACTGAAGAGAGCTTGGCCCCTTTGATTTTTTCTTCAGCAATAAATGAGTATGTTTCATAGAATAAATGAAGACTACCTAAGATTGTTGCATGACCTTTTGAATTTTGCTGAGATCAGTTGAATCTTTCAAACGAACATTTTTGTTTTCCCATGGGTTTGTTGGCCACAGAATCTGCATGAAAAAATCAGCATGCAATCAGTGCTAGGTAAAAGAGGTAGGAACCTTAACTTGCAGTTACAGATGCTGATGCTGCCAGGGCTGTACAAAGCTCATCTATTTTATATTCATATCAAGTGTGCATGTGATTGTCTTAATATTTGGAGGATCTTTTAAACCAGATCTCATGGTTACAGCTTCCCTTTGAGGCTGAAACACATGAAAGCCTTTGTAGTTAGTATCTGAGAACAGGATGGAGCAGGAACTTCTTCTGGAAGGTTTATGGATAATCAATCCCTCATGTTTTCCAGGCTTGGGCTGATGCTTTTCGAAGTAGCCCTGATTTAACCGGAGTAGTGCATATTTATGAAGAACTCAAGAGGAAAGGCATAGAGTTTCCCATGGCAGATCTCGATGCTCTGTCTCCAATACACACGCCACAGAGGGTAAGCCGCAGCTTTGCAATTTCAGTAGCATTTTCCAGACATGTAAATAGTTAGGTAAACACTCCTTCTCCTGCTCTTCCTCCAAGTTTGACTTGTTAAACTTGCACAGAACTTTCTTAGTCCTAGTGGGACTTTTTAATAGTGAAAGAAAATGGAGGAAAGGCAAAATGCAGCTGCATTTGACAGGCTGGTGAGCTAATGGATTCTCCCCTCTCGAGTCAAGAATCAATTTGAAAAGAGCAGAGACTTTGGAGGAGGTTTGTACCTTTGTCTTGTGTTGCAAAACCACCAGACAAATGCATCTAATTTGCTCAGGAAGAGTCCAGCAGGATATGTTATTGAGGATTGCTTCTTTTTCCTGGGAGTGTAGTGGGTCCTTTTAGCATAGTTCTGAGTAGAGACCTGCCTGTCTCTTAAAGGTGTGTAGAATCTGAATCTCCCACTGATCCTGTGATAACAGGAGGTATTTCACTCCTTTGAAAAGACGGGGCTGTAAAGCTGACAAAACTGGTGTTTGAAAGTACTTTAATGATCACAGGTGTTCCAATTATTCACTCTGAGAATTCAAGTTAATGAAGTTTTGAAGTGGTAAATACAAGTGATCAAAGACTGAAAGATTACAATTCTTGTGTCAAGATTAATTAAATCCAGTGTTTATGTATCACATCATGTTTTTTGGTAAGCGTGCAACCCAATTCCTGGTTTAAAATTGTTTATAATTACTTATGCTTGGCTCCAGTCTTTATTTTGCTTCTTACTTTTCCTGTAAAGGTAATTTGCCTTAAACACATGTGGGCTGGTTTGGAAGATAAGGGCATGTATTGTCGTAGTGCTGTGTTTATGGGCTGGCCTGCCAGTCTGTTCTTGTAACTACATTGACCTTTTCCATGAGGTGCAATTACATTCTATATTTGAACATATTTGGCCTGAGGTTGCTGACAAAGCAAGTGCTGTCACCATTCAGCTTTTGAGCTCCTGTCTTTCTGATGTGACAGAGTGTTCCTGAAGTTGATCCTGCAGCAAATATGCACAATTCACAGTCCCAGCAGAGGATGAGCACCAGTTCTTACTCTTCACCTTCTCCAACAGCATATTCTGCTCCTCAGGCCCCAGCTCTGAACGTGACTGGTCCCATCACTGCTAATTCTGAACAGGTACTGGGGTGATTCTTTCAGTAAATCAACTTAGAAACCAGTTTTCAGAGGAACTTCAGATTTATCTCTTCTGGCACTGGATGTGCCTTAGGTCTGGTTCTGCTTAGTAATCTCCTATTTTACTGTAAAATCTAGCTTTTAGATTTGTATGTATGGCCTAATGACAACACTTTTGAAACTTCACAATCTGGTACATTAATGCACCTGGCAGTTGCACAGCAGGTAAAGAGTTATTCCACTTATTTCTAACGAGTTAAGCTTGTATGTCCAAGCAAACATGTTAATATTGGATCTTATTTTCTCTATGCAAAAATAATTTCAGAGTCAAAAGATCCTATTCAAAAGTTCTTTTTGTCTGTGTGGGACACACAAGGTGGACTGAACTGAGGTCTGTTTTACATTGCTATTTTCAGTTGCTTCCACTTCCATACGAGCATAGCACATCTCTCTCTGCCATGGTGATGAACAGTTCTACATAGCTCTTTCTTTTTCTGTTGCTTTTTCTAAAATTCTCTCCTGGCTAAACCTTTTACCCATTTTAATTTTTGCACTGGCATATCTGGAGCTTCACATATCAAGTCAGACAGAACCAGAAGTATCATTAAGCCCGTTCAAGAAAACGATCTGCTTAAAGGCAAAAAACAAAAGAGCATTTTGGTGTCTTTTTTTTATACCAATTTAGATTGCCCGGCTGCGCAGCGAGCTGGATATTGTTCGTGGGAATACCAAAGTGATGTCTGAAATGCTGACAGAAATGGTTCCTGGACAAGAAGATTCTTCAGATCTTGAATTACTCCAGGTAATGATTTCTTAACAAATCTGATTCTGATGCTTTCTGTGCTTGAGTCTTGGGAGTTTTTAGTTTTTGCTGTAGTTCAGTTCCTTGAATTTTAGATAGCGCACGTGGACTATACTTGACCTGCTTAGTCCCATCATTTGGTGGTCTTTCTGCTTGCTGGATGCTTTTACATATTAGCTGCATAACTGGCTGCATTCACAGCCACTTACGTGAAACTGCTGCAATGCTCTTAGTCCAGTTTTGTGGTCTGCTTAAACTCTTGCTAACTGCTTGGGATAAAACCTAAGATGTTAGATCTGCAGTGAGAACTGAGGTTGTCTTTAGCTCAGTGGACATTAGGACCAGGGGGCTGGTACGGGACATTTAATGCAACTTTACCTTGCTTCACTGAGACACAATGAAGTTCATCAAGTCCATTTTTCATTTAAATGTGATGTTTATTTTTAAGGTTAAAAAAAAAAAAACACCTTTTTAAAGCTGTGGCAGGGTAAGGATTCCAGGACTTCCTTTTTAAGCTTTCTTGTCCAAGTAAGCAGATTTTTTTCCAGTGTTGACTCCAGTCCAGAGAGTCAGACTGCAGAATCAGACTTTTCTCTCCTGAAAAGTCTTAATTTAGTGATGCATTTTTTATCCCAAAAGAGGTGACTTCATTAGTTGAGCTCATATCTTGGACTTCATTTCTGATAGGCCAGTGATAGATGGAGATGCCACTGGCCAAAGAAAGGATCTATACCAAATATAAAATGGATGAGGAATACTAGTGTGCCAGCTGCTGCCCTTACCTTTTTATTTGTCTTTCCATAGCTTCAGAAATAGGTTTCTGTGCTGATCATCCAGTAGGAAGTATAGGCTCCCACAGCACTACACTTGGAGGAAGGCAGGGAATTGCGCTCTGCGATGCATCAGGTTTTGAAATCAATCCAAAAATTAGTCTGTCCCATGCAGCAGCATTGTGCCTTCCAGAGCCATCGTGGTAGCTGATGAGAGGCTTTGCAAGAAAGAGCCTTTCAGTTGCTGCCCATTTGGGTTGGACTGATTGAAGCAGAAGAAGCTTCCAGGAAACCAAGTTGGACCAAAACAGTGCAGAACAATTCGCTTGCATTGAGAAATGACCATGAACATCTTGACAGCATAACCTTACAGCATAGCTTTCAGGTGGAAGGACTTGACCATGAAGTGAAGTGACAGCATCAATCCTTTATTCCAACTCATTCCCTTCTTTGGCTGCTGCATCCTAAATCTGGATCACAGTGTTGGGGAGAACCCATTTTTAATGCCAAAGGATGGTTAGCCTTTTTTGAAAGCTGTGAGCTGCATACTTGTATGCAAGAACTCCTTGCTTAGAGGTTTGTATAGCCATCCTCCTTAAATAATTCCTGACATTTTCCCCAACAATCAAATGTAAACAGCTTGCTAGAGAGCCAACTCTGAGCAGAATAGATAGGTACTGTCAGCCCTCTCGGAATGGCAGCAAACAAACCTCTGAAATGTCACAATCTGCTTCTAAAGTGATGGGATCAAAACTGACATTGGAGAACACATTCCTCAAGCTGTTAAGGCAGCTGGATTGCACTAGGTGAAATTTATCCAGAGCTTAGGATGTCAGACCAAGCAAGGAAAACAAACACATTTTTGCCTTCATCCCGAAGGTTGTGTACCAACAAGTCATCCCAGTTTAGTGCGGAATTTTTGCTCTGAAGTGGAGCTAGGGGGTGGAAGATGACAGAGGGACATGCTTTAGATGAAATGTCAGTGCTTACTGAAGTAGAACTGTGGGCCTAATCAGGCGCTGTGCCGTATGTCACGTTTCTCCTTGTAGTGCCTCCCCAACATACCAGTTTCGACCTTTGGTCTTGAGGCCTTTCAGACCAACAGGAATGAGGAATTCCACCAAATAATGATGATGGAAGAGATGTCCTGGAAGTACAAGAACTCCTTATTTAGACAACCTAAGCCCACATTTCTTGACATGAGAAACTTCTAAAATAAATCCCCATCTTTTGTATTCTTTAAGGTTTTCTTCTGATACCCCCACTGCCTTTTTGCAGTGCCTTATCTGTGGACTTACTGCACTGAAGGGAGCATTTCTGTGTATAGTTCACTACTGAACTGGGAGTGCTCATTCTTACCCTGTTGCATGTTCACCCTCATCTTCTCGGTAGTTGGTAACATTGATGTTCCCAATCCATCTCCTCCTGGTGTCTAGCACATACTTGGCTGCCCATGGTCACCCTGGTCAACTTTCCTTTCTTGCCTTTCCCACAACGGGCATCTTTTCATTTTAAGGATGGTTACAGGTTGATTTTTCTTCTTGAAAACTCTCTTCTGTAAAGCTGTTGTATTAACAGGTTTACAAGTGACTAAAATACAGATATTTATTTTTGAAGTGCTCACAATTAGCATAAAATTAGGACTTTCAGTTGTAAAAAGGCACTTAAGGTTTTA
The DNA here is from genome assembly GCF_000705375.1 of Tinamus guttatus. The sequence goes on along the minus strand of NW_010586994.1, from coordinate 31,155 downwards.
GGCCAACACCTCTTGAAGGGCATGTTTGATTAGATGTGCTTTTGGGTGACATTTAATCATCCAAAGATAGACCTGTCTTAGTGTTTCTCAGCTGGGGGACACGTTTGGCTGTGAACAGAGCTGAGCTAAATCTACTGAGCTAAATCTACTTATTGCTAGCTGCTTATCATGTATGCACACAATGTATTTTTCCTAGGAGCTGAACCGAACCTGTAGAGCGATGCAGCAGAGAATTGTGGAGCTTATCTCACGAGTGTCCAATGAAGAGGTCACAGAGGAACTGCTGCACGTGAATGATGATTTAAATAACGTCTTCCTCAGATATGAAAGGTGGGACACCTGTTAACATCAACTAGTTATACTTGTGCTGGGTTTTCACATAAGTGTAGAAAACATCAGCTGGCAGAATCGGCCATCTGGGCCAACAGTCCAACATAACAAAATGTAGAGCAGCCAAACCACAGAAGCATTTGTGAAGTCTTCATGTGGTGTCTTACAGTAAATTTAAAGTTTCGGTTTTAATACTAAGATTTCTTTTTGTCATAGCCACTAAATTTTGTCGGGCATGTAAAATGCAGAGCACTGTTGTGAAAAACTCTGTGAACTGGCTGAGAGCTGAGTCTGTGAGCCCACCTTGTGAGTGCCTGAGCCCGAGAGCAGTGTAGCTGCAGTTGTCCAGCTCTGCTTTCTTGTTCAGGCTCTGCACAAATGTTCATGCTGCTTCCTGGCGTGGGGAGGCTCCTCTGAGCTCTCTGTCCTCTGATCTCCGAGGTTTCCGGTTCCAGCACTGGTGCAAGGGGAGCTGGCTGAGGAGGCCATGACCTTAGTATGCAGAAGGGTTTTGTTTTTAAGTAACATTTACAACCCTGGAGAAGTCTAGCAGAGCTGAGACTTTGCAGAGCTGGTCTGTGGGGATCGTCCCCGGGGCGGGACTTGGGTCACAGGACGTTGACAAAGGCTCTGTCAGCCACATCTGCTGCAGCAGGTGACACGTGATGCAGCAGCCTTGGGAAAGTTTAATCTTCTCCTTAATGACAGGCCTGGGGAGTGAAGCACTAAGGAGCACCCTTTGTTCCTTGCTATTGGCACAGGGCTTTGTTTCTAAAGCCCTTGAAAAATAAATTAGACCCCAGATCTCTGAATCTGGGCTGTCACTGCAGAGGCTGGGGAGAAGACTCAGTGGCCTCAATTTCATTTTTGATTTGGTCCTTCAGAGACCATTGGGGCAAACTTTGTAACAAATGCTGACCTGCCGTATGAAACGGTAGGTCCCATGCAAGAGTGTGATTCTACACGGTGCAGAGGGAATCTGTCCCTGAGGCTCTGCCTGGTCACCCTTAATAGTTTTTCTCCCCTTCCCTTCATCTGCAACTTTTGCTCACAGGGGCTAATATATATCTAAGCCTTATACACTTAAAGATGAACTTGAACAATATCAGCAGGCTTAGTTTTGTGGAATAGCTGTGCTGCTCTGAGTGCTTCAATAAATTCCGATTCCTCCTCCCTTATTCCTTGAGTTCATCACGCTTGTTTCTAGCACATCTACCAAACCATCAGCCTTCTGGCGAGATACATGAGGTGGGAGATGTGTAATGTTTCCAGCTAGGAGAGCTGGATTTCCAGTAGTACTAGACACCCACAATTTTCTAAATTGAAATTTGGGCTTGAATTTATTTTTGCAGCCTTTTAAATCTGCAGTTTCCTCTGTTAATTTAAGAAAAAAAAAATGCTTGAAATTCCCTAATGTATTTTGTCCAACTGGAGAAAACTCACAGAATAATATGAATACTTTGTTTGTATACTGAATAGAGAACTTAAATATGAGACTAGTTTTACATGAGGAAAAGTTCTAACTTAGAGAAGTTGTGATGCCTCTGACAGGCCTTTGAAGGAAGTAGCTCCCCATGCTTTTTTGAGTTCATAAAAGCTGAGTTTAGGTTTGGGGCCCAGATGCACGACTGATTGGGGAAGAAATAGAGAAGATACCAGATCTTGACTAGCCAGGCCTCTTCCACTAAGAAGTGTGGAATTTTAGTCTAACATCATTAGTTTTGGTACTTGGAAAATACCGGTCTATTTGGACTTGGGCTTTTACCATCTCTGAGCTGACCTAGGGTATTTTAAGAGATGCATTTGCTAAGTATTGTTTCTCTTGCCAGGTGTTGCCTGTGCTCGTGTGCATATGGCTTCTAATTTACATTTATTGCAGCAAGAGGGAGCTGTTAAGTGGGAGTCAGACTCACTGCGGTGCCCGGCTTCTCCAGCTGGGATATCCTTCCTGCCGCAGTTCCTCCCGTACCTTGGCTAACAGGATAGGCAATCAAGAAGCACTTAATGGAAAAAATACAAACCCAACAATATTTTTTGTGCTGCATTATCAGCCTAATACCACTGTAGCCAAAAAGCAACTTCTGTAACACTATCCTTCCTTCATACTACCTTGGAATTAAAGCTTTTAAGGTTCCCTGTTGAACCAAGGAAAGGTAAGTTCAGTGACAAGCATCACAGGACTTTGTTATAAACCTGGATTTTTCCTTGTTGATTGGTTCCCTTGTCAGTGATGATTTTTTTTTTAATATCTATACTTTTCAACAGATTTGAACGATACAGGTCAGGACGTTCAACACAAAATGCCAGCAATGGAGTAAGTGCCTAACTCTGTTATTATATCAGCAGTTACACCCACAGCTTCTCAGAAGTTATACTGTGCTGGGTCAGTTAATGTCTGTCCAGCACCATAACCTGTCTCTAGTGGCTTATAGTAGATACATAGCACATATATATAGAGATAGATAGATAGACGTGTGTGTGTGTCTACAGATGCACATTGCATATATCTGTGTGTCTCTGTGTAATATTTTGTTTACATTTGAAAAAGCCATTTAATGATTTTGTTTGATTCCCCCTTGTTCACTGCATCTTAGAATACAGTAGTTCAGATTTATGTTCTCCATGCCATTCATAATTTTAGGGATTTCTGTCATCTCCTTTTTCAGTAGACCCTTTCCAGGCTGAAGTGTTACAGTTCTAGTTGTTCCTTCTGTGAAGACTATTTTATGCTTTGATCTTCTGTCAGCCTTCATTGAATCTTCTTTTTTATTTTATTTTTTTAAGTTCCTTCTCCTCCTTGTCAAGGAGAAGAATAGAGACAAGCAGAGTTTTTGCGAGCTGAGTGTGTGATGAATTCATACATGGCACTATGATATTTTCTATTCTACTCTCTTCTCCCAGTTTTGTGTTTCCTTTCCCTGAGTGCCACTGCTGCTGCAGTGTGATGCAGACTTCAGCACGGGCTCCACGTTATAACTTTAATCACAACAAAAAAAAGTTTTGTTTCCGAAAACAGTTTATATCTAATGTGGAAGATGGTAGCAAATTAAATTTAAGTCTGATATTGATCCAGTGCTGAAAGAGGTGCAAAACTGGAGACATATTATCCAGATCTGGAGAGATGTAGATAACATTGAGGAGAGTTCCACTGTTGTGCTGAGTGGTTGAACTGAGCTAGCTGTGGAACCCATTAGGTTTCTTAGAGGCTCACCCAAAAGGACAATATATCTTTATTCTGCACTCAGCTGTCTATGATCTAAGTGACTAGGCCATTTGGCATTTTGCAAAGAGATGTTTTTTAGGAAGCACCCGTTATCTTTTGGTATTGCAGATTGCACTGCAGGAAGAAGGCTCCAACATGCACAACGAGCTGTGTTTTCTGTTTCCCAACAGGTCCTGAATGAAGTGACAGAAGATAACTTAATAGATTTGGGTCCTGGCTCTCCAGCTGTAGTGAGCCCAATGGTTGGAAACTCAGCACCCCCATCTTCACTTTCTTCACAGCTCGCAGGGCTTGGTGAGTACTTGCTATATGTAGAACTCCCCATGAAATTGGCTTGGTTAATGCCCTCATAGTTCCCACCTCTTTCAGCACTGCACCCATATCAGATCGTTTAATTTGAGGCTGTTGCTTTTACAGTCAATAGCTGGAAGATACTGGTATGGAGAAGACTAGAATCTATTCCCAAAATTTTGGACCGTGTTAGTGACTAGTAAATATTTGAGGATGAAACTGGCAGCAGATGAACACCAGTTTCCAGGTGTTGACTTCTTGGTCAGAAATACTTATGGGGTGATGGTTAGCAGCTAGTCACCTTTTGGGGGGCAAAGGTGGAGAATTGTTCATATGTGATGCTCAGTGCAACATAAGTCTTAACTAGATGCTGTCTATATCTATCCTGTAATGTTAATAACTTCTTGTTTAACCTGTACAGTTATGACAGTGGTGCTTGTGTATGGTTTGCTGTTTCACTGGACCCCTTCTTTTGCCTCTCTTTGCAGACTTGGGGACAAACAGCGTCAGTGGCACGCTCAGCTCTCTACCCCACTGTAATCCCCGCGATGACTTTGACATGTTTGCACAGACAAGAGGCAGCTCCTTGGCTGAGCAGAGAAAGAAGTAGGTTGGATTTGTCCCTCGTGCTGTTTGGGTCATGGCATTACCATTTTATAGGGGCATCAACCTGAGATTTCTTTACTTCATTCCAGACTAAAAAGTTGTTTTGATGTATGTTTTTGTGCTTTTAATTTAGGCCTTGTGCTGTTGGGCTTTATTAGCATGAGCCAGCAGGGAAGTTCTTGCCACGTTCGGGCTGACTGGCTGAGTAATTTCACTTGACTTTCTTGGTTAATGAGCTGACTGGAAACTCGGCAATGAACTTGCTTTAATTTCTGCAGATGCTTCCTTTCAAAAAGGCATGTATTCCCATCTGCCTAGTCAGTGCCTGAGATATAGGAGAAAAATAGGCCTTCACCTGAAGGTCATGGATATAGTTCTTTGGTGACTGAATTACTGTCATCAAGGGTTTGGGAATGGAATTACCATCCAGTGGAACTCTCCCTGCGGCCCAGCTGTGAGGCTCTCGAGCTGTGAAGGCAGTGTAGCTTGTCCAACTGCCACGCTCTCCCTAATTTGTTTATATGTGTAGGGCTTGAGTCTCTAGAGCTGCGAATCTGGCACTTTCAAGGGCATTAAATAGATCCAATTATTTTAATGGAAAATAAATCCAGGCTCGTATTTAGAAATCCTTTGATCTCCCTCAAGTGAGACTCATTAAAAAGACACTCTCAGGTATTTTTCATATATTATTTCTTGCCTCCTGGTTTCAAATTCAAGAGGATGTAGTGGCTACCAGCAATCAGAGCACTCTCAATATCTTGTCTCAAACAAGAGATGTTGAGTAGTTTAGCATAGACCTTAGCAGATTATCAAAAATTTACCAGCCTTGTGCAGAGATCAGCTCTGAAAAGCTTCGCCCAGCATGTCAATTAGGACCTTTAGTTTGCAACCATCAATACAGCAGTTTGTGCTGCCTCAGCTGTAATATCAGCGTTGAGAAGACGTGCTGTCGTGTAGAGGGGAACGTTACCACTGGAGACTTCGGTCTGAGAGCCCTAAGGTATAGCCAGAAAGGAGATGCGTCGAGGAGGGATCTAATGGAGGTCCCTCTGCCTCTTGTGCTAAATGAAGCACAAAACTAGTCTTCCCACGCCGCTCCTCTATCCCCTTCCGCGAGCCAACAGAACACGGAGCACACATCAGCCCATCGTTTCACAAGGGAGAATTGCTCCATATTCCATGGATTGTGCACACTGTAAGTGGAGCAACAGCAGGGCAGTCAGGGCGTGAGTGTGACTTGCTGCCAGGTAAGAGCCTCTGGATGCTGTGCCCAGAGTTTGGGAGAAGCCAGCAGCCTGGAAGTGAAGAACTCCCCTCCTGCCCAACATGCAGCTCCTCCCAAGGCTGATGTATGGGCAGCTGCTGGCATCTGCTTCAGCTGATGGTTCACTGCTGTGTTCAGAGGAAAAATGCTGCTGTTGCCTCTGTCACCTGACTCCTTTATGTCCCTTTTCGTTAGCAATTTAAGAAGCTTTTTAAAAATCCAGCTTCTGTAAATAGACAGTGATTAACCAAGCGAGTGCACTTTTTTGGACCCTTCACTGTAGTTGCTTAGTTACGCTAGCTCATAGTTACTGTTTTCAAATCTCCCTCTGCCTCCTCCTCACACACATCAAGTTCAGGATTCCAGATGTCATCATCAAAGCTCTGCAAAACTTGATCTCTAATCAGGCCTCTTTCCATACTCCCCTGCTAGCTCTTGGACATACTAATGGTATCTCATAACCTATTTGCTCACCTCTCTGGTAATGCCAGTCTTACTTTTTTTTTCCTGTCTTTTTATAAATATGCTTTTTTATCATGTCTTAAATTGATGGACAATCTTTATGCAGAGCAACTCCTCTGTTTGGAATGCACTTAATGCACTCTAAGGCTTGTCAGCAGAAAAAAAAAAAAGACATACTTTCTGATTTCAAAAGGAGTAAATCAGAGCAGCACGTGTTTTCTGCATGGGTGATGGCTGAACTTTTGTCCAGTTCTGTGGTTTGTTCCTGTGTTTCAGCGTGACCTATGAGGATCCACAGGCTGTCAAAGGACTAGCGTCTGCCCTGGACGTTCGGAAACAGAACACAGGAGGGGTAGGTCATTGCTCTGCATTTTGTTATCTGAAGTTGCGTGTGGAATCCAAGCTGTAGACAGCTGTTTAGCTAAGATGACTTCTGTATTCAAGAGACATGTTGGTACTGGCTATTTTGAAACTATTATCTAGGAGCAAGTACTTGCTTGGTTATGATTTCTGAAGAGCTGCTGCCTAGCACACCAGCATAAAAGAGCTCAGAATCATAGTGGGTACATGCTCCTGCACTCCTGCAGCCTACCCAGGGGGTCTAGCTGTTTGGCTAGAGTCTTTACTAAAATGAAAAAGTAGTGAACAGCCTTTGAGCACTGGTGTGCATTTGTTTGGCTTGGTTTTGCTTATGAAAGTTGATACAGCTGTTACAAATCCACTAGACCTTGCTCTAAGTACATGGATGCGTGGGCAAGTTACTGCAAGAGAAATGATACAGGCTTTTAATGCTTCCCGTGCCTGGCCACAACTGCCCTTGTGTGCAGCATGTTCTTTCCCTGGGAAGGCTCCCTGTTACTTATTGTGGACGAAAGAGGCACCTGAGCAGTGACCTCGGAGCACATGACACCAGAAACCCAACGAAGAGGGAGAGCTTGGCCAGCTTTGCCTGCACACCTAGGAGATGGTAGGAGTGGAAGGAGTTTGCAGATCCTCCCCCACTCCCTTTTTATCACCCAGCTTTTAAAAATTCTCCTGTTCTTTTGTACTCATCTGTTGTAATCCATGCAAATATTTATGACTATATGAATATATGACTGAGCAGGTTCAGACCCTCCTCCTAGTCTAATTTTGCTCTCTAGTGACCACTAGGGAGCATGGGAGAGCCAGTGTGGGATGCACATTCCTCCTTCCATGGAGAATTGCCTCCCCATCCCTTGCTGCTCCCAGTCTGGTTCTTCCATAAGTTGCTCTGGGCAGCTGGCACGGAGAATGTGTGCGTGGGGCCAGCTGGGGTCACAGCACAGCTGCCTGCCCGCTCACTAACAACAGGGCATCAGCAATGATTTCTTAGGGAGTATCTCCTACCCCACCACTCTATCTGCTCAATCCTGTCCCTGGTATCCTGGAAAAAGGAGAATAAAGGAGGTAATTTGGGTAATTTGTAACCCCCGTCAGCTCTGGGACCAGTTTCCAAGATGGCCCCACAGATGCTCATGCCAACGCTCCTAAGGGAAGGGGAGGCTTGGAGAGGTGGGAGCAGAAGTGCATTAGGATGGTGAGACAGGAGCTGGTGAAGGCAGCATTGCAGCCCAGGGCCCCTGTATCCCGGAGCTGCTGCCCTGTGTTATTGGGAGGACCTTGGAAAGAGTTTGGGATGCTGCTCTTTGTTCCTAGCTAAGCAAAGCAAGCACTGAAAGGGCTCACATTCAGCTGCTGGTCAAGGGGGCTGTGTTCCCTCGGTGGCTTTGGGGTCATGTCCTTAGTTATTAACACTTCTGCTCTCAGCCAGTTCTGCTTGGGGCACCAGTGCGACGTGTCATTCACACCAGTGTAGCTGCTGCTCTGCCTGAGGTGTTGTCAGTTCAAAGGGCTGTGCCTAAACTAATCTGATGGGTCAAAGTATTTTGGAGCAGACACTTCATGGGTTGTGGAACTCCAAGATGTCCGTGCTCAGACTTTCAGCCTCTTTTCAAAGGTCCTGATGACTGTATTGTGTAGTCAGAAGAGCTTGTTTTGAAATGTAATCTCTCAGTAATTGGTAAATAATACTTCTTATCCAGTGTCGTGAGGCTCGTGGGTGTCTCTTCTTAAAGGAAATAAAGATTAAACTCTCCTAAAGTTACCAGCCCCAGCATGTGTGGGAAAAAAAAAATCTGGCACTGCTCAGTAAATGAAAGACATGCATTAATTTGGGTAGAGAGCTAATTTAAGAACAGCCCTAGGGAGGAGCCAGAAGCTTTGCAACACATTCTTCACACACTTCTTGTTCCAGCACAGTTGTCCAGTGGTAAAATTCAGCACATCCAACGTTTCTCATGCAGTCGTTCTCAGGAAGGTCTGCAGAGAGAAAGCTGGTCACGTGGCATGAGCTGTCTTTTAATGTGATTTAGCAGCTGGAAACAAGGCAAGCTAAAAATACATCTTTTTTTAATATTGCTTTTCCATGTTGGGAATTGCTTTTGTTGCGACAGAGAAGTTGCATGATCACAGCTGGGAGAAGAGGTGTCCAAGAAACAATTCTCCAACGTTACACAGATAGCAGATAAAGCTGGAGTGATCTCCTTTTTTTTTTTTTCCTCAGCACAAGCAGTGAAATGAGCCATAAGGCATCACAGCTGGTTCTCCAGTATCTGCTGTAACGGGGACAGGAGAGGTATCCTGCTTAGGTGGGTGTTTGGAGCGAGGAGCTTAGACACACAGCCCGGTTCTGGCTGGTGAGCTGGACCCGCCGAGCTCGGCCGGTGCCGACCAGGCCCCGCTGGAGCTACCAGCAAAGCCCTGGCCCGGGGGGTGGCACGAGGAACAAGAAACCCCCTTGAGAGCTCCCGTCACGGAAGCACAGAGAGACTGAGGCTGGAAGGGACACGTTGCCCAGGTCCAGGTTACTGTTAGAGTTTGAGGCAGAGTTTGGCTGTTGAGATCAAGCAGGTAAGTAAAGTACGCTGCAAATTACAGATTTATGAGGAAGGGAAATTCCACTGTGCCTTATAGTAGGGCTTCCAGTGAAGTCTGGCTGTTTTTACTAAGTTGTGCACTTACACTTTCTGTTCTTCTAAGAAGATGACAAACATTAGCCTCACTTCTTATCAGTATATATTTTTTTAATAACACTATGGAGGAAGTGCTAAAATTCTGTAAACTGTCTATACAAAGTGAAGTGGTCGGGGTGAAGCCTGTTTATCCATGGAGAGAGTCGAGAGGCAGCAAATGGGGATGTGGCTGTTGCCAGAAGCTACTCTGTGTGTCTGTGTGTGTGTCTGTGTGTGTTTGCAGTTCTTAACTTGCTGCTGTTCTATTACGTTTATCATGGGTGTTGCTGTGGTTTCTCTCTTTATGGACCTTTCTGTTCTCAACACAGAGGAGAGGTAAAGGTGGGAACTCAGACATGGAGCCCATAGACAAGTGGCTAATACACAAGGAATGGGGAGGATTTCACCAACAAAGCGAATCCTGCTGCCCACCCCAGTCCTTTTTACCTAGAATAACCATCCTGCATTCACCTCTCATCCCACCCTACTGAACCACCTCAAATCAGACAGTACAAGGAGTTTGTTTCCCCCTACATCATTACTTGGGACAAAGAGAAAGATTTATGCCAATCGCTGGTTACTGGTTTACAAAGCCCTCTAACCAAATGAATCATTTGCTGGAGTCCAGATCCTTCAGAACAAACCTGTGGATCCTGTTGTTTCCTTATACTGTCTTGATTTCCTTATGCAGTATCCACTTTTCGAGGGATAAACACAAGTCTCACGTATCTTATTCATAAAGAGGATACTTTCTAGGTGCCTTAAACCAGCCCCTTCTGGCAATGCATAACTTCATGGTCTAGAAGAAATGTGGAGGTTGTGGGATCATGGATTTAGTGGTGTTAAGTTGCTTCTGTATGAAAGGAAAAGGACGGGAGAACTCCTAGTGAGACTGACATCTCCCACCTCGGTTAGGGAATTATGCCAGCATTAGAATTCAGACTCCTGGAGGTATAATCGTGTTTCTGACTCTAAGGATTTAATTCCTATGCTGAGTGATGCCAGTGGTTTGGTTAAATTCAAGCTTTGGGAGATCACTGGGGTTTTTTGCACATTTTGACCTTGTTTGAAATTGTTGCTCAACAACATGCCTGCAGAGAAAAAATCAAAAGCTTGTCTCAAATGCAGAAGTCTGCAGGAGGTGGCAAATAGCCTGAAAACCAAGTTCTAGACCAGTTTTGTTTCCTGGGCTATAAAATAGATCATTTTAGGCGTTCGAAAAGAGTATCAGTAATGTGACTTACCTGTACAAAATCCTAAAAGTCCTTCCAAAAAGATGTTGGACTTATACAACATCTCTAAAAATGCAACATTTGTTAAAAAGAGAAAAGAAAGAAAAAAAAGGAAAAAAAAAAAAAAAGGTGCATTCCACAATCCTTTATGGCCTGGGGCGAATTTACAGTGTGAGAACTGGATGTCAGGAACTGTGGAATGGGAACACTGTTAGGGAGCACCTTGAAATTCCCAACCCAGATCTCCCAATACTTACAAAGAGAAACCTATCCCAAAGATAAGATTGAGAAAATGCAGAGTTTAGGATATCAGAGTGCACCAACTCTGTGAAACAACTTTCATTTATTCTTCTAGATTTAGATCTAACCCAGACGATTTCAGAGGCTCAGCCTGTGAGTCTCTTTGAAGAATATGCCTGCTGCATGCACAGTAATTGGATATGTGCATATATATGTATGCGTGTAGTCATACCTGCCTATTCCAGCACCCAAAGGCAGCTCTGTACCTGTTAGCACACGCAGGGAAATGCGGCTGCATTGGGAGCAAAAGTTTCATTTCGGCGTCTGCAGAGACCCACAGCTCATAACAAGGGAGTGGAAGAGCTGGAAGAGGAGCGGAGCCTCCTTCGCCTCTTCCGTGGCAGTGCTGCAGCCAGGGATGCACTGCACCGTGCTCGATGCTCATCCGTAATGAATAATCCAGTGATTGAGTTAGTTCCTCTGCTTTGCCTTTCCCCTGTTTACAAGAGCAGGGAAGCATGAAATTGGCACCCCTGCCGTTCGCACCATTCGCGCCGCTGCTTTATTAAAACAGCACAAACAACATTCGGTCATTGGCTTGTGGTTATTCAGTCTGGAAAAAGGATACTGCAGCGTTCACGGAGGCATACGGATTTGGGGAGGGAAAGGGGTCTGGCTGTCTGGCCAGTCGCTGCTCTTACAAGCCTGTCACCCTTGTTTGTATGCTAAATAGGAGAGAGAAATATCTAAAATAAAACCAAACTAATCATTAACTCTATTTCTCTCTTAACTGGCTGTAGTTCTTAACCGTATTTATTAATACAACTTTGTAGCACTTGCGATGCAAGTGGAGTAACTATCATCCCAGGTATGAACTTGATGTTGAAATTCCTTGGTAACTTTCTGTACTTTTAAGATGAGAGGGGAAAGAGGGGTGAGCTGACAGTGTGCCCGTACAACAGGAAGACAACTGATACTCTCCAAACTTCTTCCTCTCCCAAAAGCCAACCGAAGTGGTGTTCACATCCCCTGTGACCTGATACTCTTGCAAACCACTGCACTTTTAAGCTTAGGGTTGAGTTCTCCCCGCTCCCTTGCCTTGCGTCTCAGTTTACCAACGTGCTTTGCAGAGCGAGGCGCGTTCGGGGCCCGGTTCGTGCCCTCCTCGGGGGTTTGGCAGCGTTGTTTCTGTTTCAGCTTAACCTGCAGTTCAGTTTTGTTAGCAGTGTGATGACAGGGCTGTGGAGGAATAAGCTACACCTGTGTCTGCTCCAGCAATGCCTACAAAACTAATACAGACATCATTAGAGCTGCAGAAAACACTCCTGGTTCAAACGTGAGTTACTGCACCTAGAGATGTTGTTTAAGCTGTTTCAGGAAACGATCTGTTTGCGTTGTAAGCTCTGAGTCCTGGCTAGTAACTTGAGTCATGCAGGTGTCACATAAGGGGCTGCACTGGCGTCTCTTAGTCACAGGCTTTAACATCAGGCGACCGCATTTTAGCGCGGGTAGTTCCACTGTCCCTTGTCATGAATTTGGGCAGTCGTAGAGGTTCGTGTGAATATATTCCATGGCTAAAGTAATCCGTTGCCTGGCTCACAGGCCAGCTAGAGAGTTGTTATGAAAGTGGGAAGCAGATGTTGCTTAATTCACCGTGTCGGGAGAGACGTTATTTGGGACAGTGGCAGGAAAACCGAACCAGAATTCACGGCAGAGGATACAAACAGTGTTTTTGCCTTACATGCTGACTGCCACCAACCTGGCCAGAGAGCAGATTCTTCTCCATAGTAAAGATTAAATGAAGCCTTTGTTGAGATGTTGTTAATTAGGAACAGAGTGGGATGCCGCCGTGTCTGCCTTCAATAAAGAGAGATAGGATCTAAGATGTGGAAATGGCTTGGGTAACTCGAGACTATTGAAATACGTCACCTTCTTGGAGGCTAAGTGACTTGAATAGCGGACAAACCGAGAAAGAAACGTTTGAAGATCTTGTTTCTTCGATGTGGTAGGACCTCCTTCCCTTTTGAGGGCAAGCAGGCATGTTTCCTTCTTCTGAAGACCGCATGGCTTTCGTTACCCATCGAGTCGTTGCGTTTTATGGAGCTCTCTACAGGGACAAGTCTCAGTGAGTGGAGTGAAGTGAAGTGAAGTGAGTGAAGGTTTTCACTCACGTGAGTGAAGGTTTTCACTGCTCGGGCTTGCCTATCAGATCCAGATCAGCTGGTTGTTGTACGGGCCCATCAAGCTGTGTTGGGGAACGTGCTGCACCTGAGCTCTTGCCTTCCCCATCTATGTGATGTGTAAACAGAGTTACAAGTAATCAAGCAGCTAATTAAATCCTTGCATGTGAAGTCAGATGTGTGCTAATATTGAGGCCAGGAAGCTATTTCAAGATCACAGCAGCCTTAAATAGATTATAGGACTGTAGTGAGAAGCTGGAGTAGACAGCGTGCGTCTTGGAGCTCGGATTCTGCTACCACGGGAATGCCAGACATTTTTTGCCTATTGCTAACAAAGAGGGAAAGTGGATTGTAGCCAACCAAGTATTGGTGTCAGCTTCGTTAAACAGCTAGCAAGAAGTGAATTAACTAAGCTACTACAAGGCAGTATTCTAGCAACAATTAGCATGAACCTCGTTAAACATTTTAAGAACATTAATGAGCTCACCTAGAGACCCGAATTGTCATTTCATACCTGCTTTTTTTCCAGAGGGATCATTTTTAATAGAAATAAAATGTGATAATAATAACCTCAAACTGGCTTTTTAAGGGTAGAATATTGGATTTTATGAGGAAATATATTGGCAATACCCTTTTGGCTTTTGACTTCTAGCGAAAACACCGATGGCATCTAACCTAGATAAGTAGGAAGGTGAGTTGCAGGTTCCTGTGGGCTTTGTGGGACCGGAATTTCGCCTTTGTTCTCCTGGCCAGCCTTCCCATTTCCCTTTCAGGACTTTGAGGATCCCGTTGGTAAGATTTTCCAAAGGCTTTAAAAAAAAAAAAAAAGGAATTTTGAATGAGTACTTCATCTTTTAATTAGAACTAGTTATTTTAAGTACTCTAAAGTATTTTATGACTTAATTTCCACATGCTAAGTGTGCAGGCCTTTAAAAAAAAGAAATCACAATATCGTTATAAAAACAGCTCTTTCTGCCAACACCGACTATCTGGGGAGCTGTCGTGCCAAGACCAAGAGGCTTCACTAGACCGTGTGTGCTTGCATAAGCAAAGCATTAGCGAGACACTGTCCCGTTTTGGAGCCATTTCCATTTAGTCTGTGGCTGCCACCACTGTTTGTTCTCAGAAATGTCCTTTTTTTCTAATGTGTAAACTAGCTAATTTATTTTTGCATTGCTTCTGTTGTGCTTTAGGGAATTAATCTTGACAAAACTGCCCTCTGCATTCTTGAATTTAAGGCTTCTGGAAAGGGAAAGACTTGCCAAGTACACAACTCCCTGGCAAGAAACTAAAATCCTGTGTGTGGTCAGTTCCCAATTAAACGTAACTAGTACAGTGTTATATTTAAAATGTTTAAAAACATCTAGTTACACTTGAAAGCACTTTTTTTCCCTTTTTATTCTTGAACAAATCAAACCTGATACATTCAACACGTGTTTTATAGGCAGAATGGAGCGCAGAGTCTGAGGAAAGTAAATTGGCAGTTTGAGCATGGAAGGAGCAATGGATGCAAATCCTCGGCTCTTTTATAAGCACAGAAAGTGCTGGAAGATGGGGGATGTCTTTAAAGGTGCACTTTAGATAACAAACAGCTGACAAGCTCAAATGTTTATCTTACATCTCTTAGTACTTCTTATATATGACCTGCAAGAAGTGTTCTTGCATTTCTGAGGTTTTATTTATTTGTTATATAAAGCAAGTCTGTCCGGAAATAAAAGTGCTTTCTTTGGCTTTTTTTTCAGCCCTACAAAACAGAGCAGCTTAGACTCCTGAACTGCTGCAATGTTTTGGAGCACTCTGTTACTTGCCAGGGCATCCGTAGAGTTTTCGGGATAACCAAGACTTGAATTCCTCCTCCTCCTGGTAGGGACTGCAGGAGCACTTTTTAGGGCAGCCGCACTTATTCACAGAAAAGCAAAATGAGACACTTTTTCGCTTGCCCCCCATGCATATTTTTTCATATAGTCTTCAAAGAAGCAGGTACTGAGCTGCTTCCTAACCACCCGCTCCAAAGGCTACACTTCCCAGTGTATCATGTGCGGTGTTAAGTAACATAAGAGTGAGACACCCGTCGAACCTTCAGCAGTAGATTTTAGATAGCTGTAGGCTGAATAAACCCATTGTTTTGTATCTCTGTAGGCCCAAAGTTGTTAAATTAGCGAGTCGGTTGGACAAGATGCAGCTCGTCCCTGGGAACAGACGTGTCGGAAGGCGCTCCCGGAGCCTCCTCCTGCTGACGGCCACGCGGGCCCGCTCCAACGCGCTGCATTAACGCTGCACGTGCACGATCCAGCTGCTCTTTACACGGGAGAAAGGAGGTTCTCC
Source organism: Tinamus guttatus (assembly GCF_000705375.1). Next base: position 15,970 of record NW_010586994.1, on the reverse strand, counting down.
CCAGCCCAGCCCCTTCCAGGCTGAGGGAGCTGAGCAGCCCGCGTGGCACCTCCCTGGGAGGGAGGCCCTGCAGTTCTCCCCCCTTTAGATGAGCCCTCTTTTTGGAGCCGCTTGGCACCGCTGGCTGAACCTCCGCAGCCTTTGCCTCAAGCAGAGGGTTCAGTGACACCTTTAGAGCCAAGGGCCACTGGATGAGAAGCAAATACTTTTGTGGAGGTCAGTGACTGGGCTGCAGCGCACGCCGCTGCCTCCGTAGCTCAGCATCCTCGTGTCTCCTCCACTACAGTCCCTGGGGAACCGTGTCCCCCAGGAAATTCCTCCATCAAGCCTTGGTCACCTCCTCTTCCTGGGAGAGCTCTCAGGCAAAGCTCTGGAGAACCTCTGACACCTTTTCTTCCTAGAAGAGTTTTCCTAAAGCTTTTCCAGCACTGTCAAGCTCACTCTGCTCCCAGTCCAGCAGCTCAGCTGCCGAGCACTGGCCTGGAACCTGGATGCCTGACATCGTTTTCCAAGCTTTTCTCAGGCCGTCCTTACTGGATGCATTATGGTGTTTTCCTGTTTACTCCTCCCAAAGCCCTCTGTTTTGTTTATGCCATGCAGTTTGTCCGGAAAGTCTACATTTAACACGTAGTGATTTCCCAACCGGGTGGCCTGGAGCGCTCATGTGCCGTGTCCGCGTCCCCGTCACCGCTGTAGCTGAGCACAGGGAGAACTCCCGTGCCTTTTCACTGACCTCTTTGCAGAGGGCTGCCCTGCTCCAGGGCTTTGGAGCGGGTGCCGGGAGGAGCCGCCGGCCCGGCCACCTCCGGACCCGTCTCCTTTGAGCCGCTGCCACCCGCTCGGCCACCCCTGCTGCCAGCAGGTCACCTCCGGCAGGGACACGGGGCTCTGCCAGGCCCTGGCACCGTGGCAGGAGGAGGCTCTGGAAGGGAACACGGCCGCGTGTCCTGGGCTCCGAACACCTCAGGGAAAAACCACTCCGCCTTTACGAACCCCAAAGACTTTGAGCCCCTCTTTCTGCTAACCCCTCATTGTGGCTAATACCCATGGAAAAAAAAAGTGTGCAAATTTAACATTTCAAAACCTAACTGATATCCAGTATTCTACCCTTAAAAGCTTTTCACGATCAAGATTAGAATCATCAGTCCGTCTTGATGGTTTTAATATGTGGTCGGAAAGTTACCCATTTTATGCTGGCATCCAGTCACGTCATTCCCCATAATCTTTCTCTTGGTTTTGTTAGCCTTGTTGTTCATAATTTCCTTTCCGAGTGTTTCTTTATTTGAAATGCCGTTTATATTTTGTTGCCTTTTTTTTTCCAGCACATCTTACATCTTTGTTTTTGTTTTGTTTTTAATCTTATTTCTGGCGTTTTCCATCGCTCTGTGGCCATGATTGTGGATGTGTTTTGGTTTTTGCCTGCCTTGCTGTTCTCTCGCTGCACTCCCTAGATCCCTGTTGCACAGTCCTCTGTCATGGATGACATTGAGGAGTGGCTCAGTACCGACTTGGTGAGACTCTTTATATTTTCATTTTCTCCATTGGCAATAGCACTTTGTACGGATAACTCTCAATACACTGCTCAAGTTATTGCTGCTTCTCTGTGGTTAACAGGGAGGCAGGGAAACTTTTGGATCCTATAGCTGATTTCCCTTGGAGCGAAATACAGAAATAGGTGGAGATAGGGTTACGTCCAGCAATACAATCAAAACATTTTTTTTCTTAGCCATTTTATTTTCCCTGCTCCATTTTACCATTGCAGAAATGTCCTGTTTCTGATTCCCATATAGGAAAACGTCTAAACATGTGCTGGAATTTACCGGTGTTCTCCACAGGACATTAAGCACATGCTTAAAGTTGCATTAGTTTTGACAGGATTTAAGTACATGCTCAATTTTAGTCATGCTTTTAAGAGCATGCAGTAGCAGAGCTTAGATTCCTTTCAAACTGAGATGTGTCTGTTCAAACCAGCAATCGGGAAATTTTGACGTGTAATAATAATATTTATAAATTTATGACAACATCACTTCAACATTTGTAGCTTAGTTTCTCCTTAGATTATCATCTGGCAAATATTCAACAAACAAAGAAAACCAAAGACTTCTAACTGAAAGTAGCTTTTTGGTTCAATCTGGAGTTTATTTTGCTGTACCTGTACACACTCGTTTAAGCAGCAGTACAGCTAGTATGTGTTTATTTAGGTCTGTTTTTAATGTAAATACCTGGCTCAAATTAAGCAGGTGTATTTTGAGGAGGGGTGGTGGGTTGCATTACAAACAGTTCTTTTAAACAGTGTCGTTGAATCAAAGTTCAGGCACCAAAGGAGCTGATTGCATGGAAGGGAAGATGCTCCTGCTCTTCAAAAGCCTTTTAAATATATGAACAAAGCCCAGCTTTCAGTGTTTACATTTGGTAGATTGACTGTCTATAAAACATCACTGGTTTTCAGCAGCAGGCGGTATTTTCAGGCTGTGGTACAGGCAGTCATTTTCAAATTTAATTACAAACTAGTCTCATTTTTTAAAAGAGAAATGCAGTAAATGTAACATATCCTCTCTGCTTAAATAGTAAATTTTTGCCTTCACCATTTAAATTAATTTAGCAGGGAAATTTAGCAGAGGAAATCTTACGGAGAGATAGTCAAGGTAGTTTTGTACATGTTTTACAGCTTAGGTAGCACTATGCAGAACTAGCAAAGCACAAAAATGCAGGGCAGACACGTGAACAAGCCTGGGTGTCACCTGCATCCCAGCCATGGCTGTGCTCAATGTCCTTCTCCCTGGTACCTGGGTGCCCCATCGTAATCATGCAGGGATAAATGTACCCTCCAAGAAAGCTGGAGCTGGATATTTTAGTTTTCTCTCTGGGTTCTCCTCTGGTCCTGTGTGTGTTAAAGTTTCATCTCAGCTCCCTGCTTCCCAGCTGGACCAGTTACAGGTTAGGGTAGCTAAATGTTATTTTTTTCCCTTATCCTTTTTGGAGCATCCTGGAACAAACAGTACATGTGCTCGGGGAGCTGTGGCCGCTGTGTGTGCCTTTGGAAACTGCTCTACAGTGGAAAGCTATTAGATGCTGAGTGATTTTAATTCCCAGGCATTAAACACCTTCGTGAGGCCAATCCCCATGCTCCCACTCTCCTGGTAGGGAAGCCAGGACATGTCAAAATAGGTTCAGCTTGTGATTTTCAAGCAGTGTTATAGGCCATTCTTCACATCCTGACGGGATGACCATTATGCCACCTCCTTGGACTAAATTTAATCTCCATATTAGGGAACTGCTGTGAATTCACGTGTGGAAATGCACACAGCTGGGAGAAATGCAGTGACCCTGTGGCATCCCAGCCCTTGTATCCCATGGACATATGCTAACTGCCTATCTGCTTCTTGCCTGCAGCCACGGTCCAGTCTTTTTAAAGGACTGTGTGACAGAAAAGCACCTCTAGCACTTGTCCCCTCACTCTGCAGTCCAGTGAAATGTCAGTCACCGCTGGCATCCTGACATGGGACCTGTGTGATTTCTCTAGGTCACCCTACTCAAGTGGTTACTGCGTAAAAACAGATGATGGAAACTGTCCAGTTGCTTTCAATGTGTGTAGAGGATAATAGTGAAATGCAGCCTGTGTGTTCACATGTGCCCTTTTGTTCCAATTGCAGAAAGGAGAAGAGCAGGAAGAAGGAGTGACCAGTGAAGGTGAGCAGAGCTGTTCCCCGTTTGTGTGCAGGCTGCGTTGTGATCCCAGCTGAGATGCTCACTGCTCCCAGGCTGGTGTTCCACAGCAAATACCTCTGCACTTGCAGAGGGACGAGGGTATTTCAGATCAAACTGTTAGTATTCACTGTGTTAGGGATCCTGCTGCCTTTACGTGCTTTCCTGCCCTCTCCCCTGGGCTGTTTGTTTGTGCCAAGAGGAGCACATGCCTGGGCTCCTCAACCCTTTGGAATGATGAATTTACAAGGATGATCAGGGGCCTGGAACATCTGCCCTATGAAGAGAGGCTGAGGGAGCTGAGACTGTTCAGCTGGAGAAGAGAAGGCTGAGAGGGGACCTGAGCAGTGTCTAGAAGTACCTCAAGGGAGGCAGTGAGGAGGATGGTGCTGGCCTCCTTTCAGTGGTGGCCACTGACAGAACGAGAGGAAGCGGCCGGAAACTGAGACACCAAAAGTTCCACAGGAACTTAAGGAAAAACTTCTTAACAGTGAGGGTGCCAGAGCACTGGAACAGGCTGCCCAGAGAGGTTGTGGAGTCTCCTTCTCTGGAGATCTTCCAAACCCGCTTGGACGCAGTCCTGTGCCACGTGCTCTAGGTGACCCTGCATGTGCAGGGGGTTGGACTGGATGATCTCTAGAGGTCCCTTCCAACCTTCAGCATTCTGGGATTCTATGATTCTATGTTTCCCTGCTTCTGTCCCAGCCGAGGGGGTAGTGTGGGGTTTGATTGCCCCTGCTGCCTGAACTAGGGTATCTCAAAGGACATCTGTACCCTCTTCTTGAGTCAGATTGTACACATGTGTGTGCCTGAGAATACGGCCCAGCGTGACACCAGGCGCTGGGTTTTTAGCCCCTGCTCACCTCTCTCCTTGGGGCTAAACGCACAGCCCCACTTCTTACGTGTCTCCCTTGTTTTTACCTTGCAGAGTTTGACAAATTTTTAGAAGAACGAGCCAAAGCGGCGGAGATGGTGCCCAATCTACCATCCCCTCCCCAGGAAGCCCCCACCCCTCCAACAAATTCTTCCAGCAGGAAAAAGCAGGAGCGCTCGGAGGATGCCCTCTTTGCACTGTGAAGATTGCTCCCAGCTCCCGCTGCTGCTCTGCAGAACAACGTTGCTGTCCGGCCACTTCGTCCTCTCGCAGTACTTGGCTAACAACGACCCTTTCCCCTCCTGGTTTCATAGATTGCTTCTCCTTCCCCCTCCTCTCTGTCTTTCAAACAATCCATCCCCACAAGCTGACTCTTTCTATTTAAGTCCAACACTATTCCTGCCAGACCACGGTTCTCCAGCGCTCGCTTAATCCCCTCCTTCCTATCCCAGCTGCACAAAACCAGCTCTTGATGCTGAAAACCCCTTTAGAATGCATGAGTACGTCACACTGTGTTGAAACAAAAGCCCAGAGGGGAGAGAGCAGCCTTGCCCTTCAGTTTATATAGGGATCATCCTCTTCTGTAGGCAGGTCCTGCCAAGTAGACTGCTCTGTCGATCAGCATGTAATTGACTGAGCTGGAGCGTTCAGGAGGAGTGTGTCTTTATTTTTAGATAAAATGTTAATGTATTGGCTTTCGTGTCGGTTTCGACAGCAAGGAACAACTGTTCCCCTTTCAACATGTGCTTCACAAGTCAAAATCCTTTACTCTCCCACTCACACATCTCCCCGTACCATATGGTGGTCGTTTCCCCCCACTTTGTGCAGCGCTTCATATTCTTAATCTCACAGGGTATTTTCTCCTTGTGTTTTAGCTGGGCTTGCTCTGATTTGAAAGCAGTCTGTTGGCCGGGTCCGGGAGCTCAGGCAGTTGACAGGAATGAAAAGCACTGGGCTAAACGGATGCTGTAACACTAGTGCATGAAGCATTTTGCTCTTTGGGAGAGCATACTCACATGAGGATTTTTTTCTAGTGTGTTTGCCTTTGAAAATTGCTAGATTATTTTGTCCTTACCTCAGATTCCTTCTTTAGTGACTGTGCAGCTCAGCATTTGTCTCGACGGTTGTAAATAGCATCTGTGCAAATGGATGGAACTTGCTCATGGACTGGGTGGGAGCTGAGGTTCCCAGACTCCCTGCCATGCCTGGCAGGATTCACATGCTCATTCTTGGTCGTAGGTAGGAGAAAAAGGGACAAAACCTTCCCTGGGCTTGTATGAGATCCCTGAGGGAAAGGGTTGCCCGTGGAGGGATGAGCCGGCGCTGTGGCTGTTGGTGCTGGAGGTGAAACTCTTTGTTTTCTCTTAGCCTTGGGCCTGCAGGAGTGTTGGGTCTGCAAGAGATGTAATCCCAAGCAGTCCCGTGGCATCCTTTGGTCCTCTCTGCCCAGGCTCCCAAGGGGCTGCTCCCTGGAGCTGCCAGGAGGGATTCCCACCACGCGCAGCCGCCGGGATGACCCTCGGAGCTGGAGCAGATCCCTCCCCGCGTCCCCCAGCGCCTTCCTTGGTAGGAGCCCATGGCACCAGGCGGCAGGACGGCAGCGAGAGCCGGGCGCTCCGGGGCAGAGCGCGGCTCCCGGCGCTCCGGGTGGCCATCCACGTTGTTGTCCCTTGGCAGGGCTGAGCTTCCTGGGATGCTCATGCGCGTCGGGCACTCTCAAGTTGTTCCAGACAAGCCGCAGCTTTGGCTGCCTTCACGGGGAATTGTGTTTAGAATCAACGAACGCTGCTTTTCCCTGCACCAGCTCCCTGAATGTTAGTTTTAAATGGCTCACATAAAAGGAATGGACGCTTTTATCTGAACGTGGCTATTTCGGCTCGTGACGGACTCCCTGGGGTACTGAGTGCTCTGTGGCCTCTCCCCAGGGGCCGGTTTGCAGCGTGATGGTCTTAGAGCTGCCACATTCTTTGGAGGAAAGCGTTGCTGGTGCAGGGTTTGCAGGCAGTCCAGGCCGGGTGTCCCTGTCCCCACTCACCCTCTGGGCTGCCCTCCTTGCGTTTTCTCCCTGCATCTCTCTGTATGTAGCTGGGCCCGGGCAGGGCTGCGCTGGCACCCACCTCTCTGCCCCTCTGTAGCTGCTCCCCGTCGTGCACAAAGCAGCTTGGCTTGCAAGTGGGCTAAGAAAAAACGGTGCAAGGATGGAGATGGCTTGAGGACGAAGGTGCCTGCTCTCCCCATCGTCCCCTTCAGCTGAGGTTCTGCATGACTCTGCCGGGGATTTCTCCCCGTTTTCATCCCTGAGGTTCATGTGAGTGCGAGCACAGTCTGCTTGGGAAGCCCGGCTGCTTGCAGGCGTTTGCTGCTGCCCTCGTACCCTGTGCCCGGTGAGCAAGAGAGAAGCCCATTGCTCAGGAGTCGGTTACCAGACACCCCCCTGCCAGCTCCTGCCACCCTCGGCTTTCGGCAACGCAGAAAATTCCCAGGAAACGGGGGAGACTTCCACTGCGGCGCTGGTCCGGGCACTGTCTGCCCCTTGCCAGCACAAGGCGAGTTGTTGATATTCCTGTCAGTGCAAAAAGCTCTGTGGGCGTCTTCAGTGCGTATTTTCTTTTCTAAATCCCTGACCCTGTAAATGGCCACATCAGGTGACTCTAAGCCCGTTAATCCGGCCTCCCTGCCAAGCCCCAGGAGATAATCGCGTTGCTCAAGCGTGGGGATTCTGTCAGATGATGCTGAGTGGCAAGACCCGGCCGGGGCCGTCCCCTGCCCCGAGCAAAGGGACGCTGGGGGCTGCAGCCTCCCCTCTGTGCCCTGCTAAGCCTGGCCTGGCCCTCCCGACTGTGGCTTTATGCAGAGCCTGGGCCTCCCTGGAGGCTTTTGCAGAGCTGCTGCTGTTTAACTGCTCCCTTGGCCGGGCTGGGAGATGGGATGCTCCAAGGGCTGCGGATGGGCAGCGTGTCCTGGGATAGGTCCGAGCCCCATCCCGCGCATTAACCTCGGGCGCTGGGGGGTGTAGGACAGCCCTGGGGGGATTCCTTCCTCGGGAGACGGGCGCCTGGCGCAGAGGGGTCCCCGCTCCCAACCAGCCTCCCGGGAGCTCCGTGGCGGTGCCGGAGCGAGGCGGGTTTGGAGACGGGACGCGGCGGGGAGCTGAGCGTGCAGCAGAGCCCCAGTGACCCTCAGAGCTGCATAGAGCCCCCCTAATGTCCTGTATCAGGATCGCATCTGCCCCATCCTGCCGAGCTCTGCAAAAGGGACGGGCTTGTTTGGCAGCAGGAGCCTGGCCTCCATCTGCTCTTCCTTAGCTTCCCTGTAAATGCTTCCTCTGGGCAACTGGGCAGAGAACCAGGGTGGCTCCGACGCTCGGGACAAGAGGGATGGAGCTGCAGTTGGAGCTGCTTTCCTTAAGAAATAACATCCCAAAGCTTCCTAGGCCTATTAGGAATCACAGCTTGACGCTCAATGACACTAAATTATTATTGGGACCCACTGTAAGTTCTAATAATACCCTGTCCTAGCTTAAAATATTTATTTTGTCAATATATTTTCTTTCCAGTATGTTTTTCTTAACCTCTCCTGTTAACCCTTTGTGTGCTGAGATGTAAGAAATGAATGGTTTCTATTTAAATATATAGATATTTGGGGTTTTTTTTTAATTGTTGCCTGTAGATTTCAGCTGCATCTCTGGCAGGTATCGTAGATAACAATGTGCTGTACAGACATCCAGCGTGTTCAGGACGTAGGCAAGGCTCACGGGAGAAGAGCTCATAAAAACATAGCGTGGGTTTTGTTAAAGGGAGCAGCGTAGGGATGAGGAACGGTCCATACGGGGACCCTCGCGTGGCCTCCGGCTCTCCATCCCTGAAACGTGCTGATGCAGCGAGCTGGGATCCTGCCCCGCAGGGTTGTTTCGGCCCTTGGAAGCCGAAGGAGGATTTGGGTTGGCGTTCCTGGGTTTTTGTGGGGTTCTAGGTGTGTTTTTACGGACACCACGGCGCGTTGCTGGCGGAGGGCTCCGCGGCGCCGGCTCCGTGGCGGGATGTTTCCCTCCAGCGGCGGACGCCCACGCGCAGGCAGCGGCTGGAGGCGCCGGGCAGGGCGGAATCCGCCCTCTCCGGAGCCCTGCGCGCGCGCCGCCTGCGCCCCGTCGGGCCGCGGCCCACGCGGTGTTTACATCCCGCGCTGACCGCGGAGCCCACCTGGAAAAACAGCTCGGGACGGTTGTTTTTATGGAAATAATGAAGCAGGCGGCGGGTGAGCGGGATCGGAGCCTTCTTGGAGGTAACCCTTGAGCTGCTGGGGGCACCCGCTGCCTCGGAGCAGGTTGGTGCCCTGTCCCCAGCCTCCCGGCGCCGGTGTCACCGCATGGGTCCCACTCCTGTGTTCCCCAGGCCAGGACATCTCCGTGCTGGAGGTTGCGTTTCACCAGGAGCCGGGTGGTTTCGCGCCCTGTCCCGCTCTGTGTTTTCATGAGCCCCAGCTCCTCATTCTGTACATGTCGTTATGAGCTGCTCGTAACCCTACACATGTAACCTGTGTAATAGCTTCTCTGTATATTACAGCTGTAGGCTTTCCAGATAAAAGTGGATAATATTTATTTACTGAAGATACTGGGTATTTTTTTTTGTTTGGGAATGGGGGGTAGGGGGGATGTAACTGTCTAAAGAGATCGACTATGTAAAGAGAAACAAACCGCAAAGAGCGCAAAGCAACCCGGCACTAAAATGTTGCTGTGTTCCTGTAGAAAGTGCTTACGTGAGGAGGATACAACTGTATTAACCTGCCATTTAACTCGTTCCAGAAATCATCTCGACTTTGGTTCCTGCATGTGAGATACTCCAATAAATGCACTACTAGTGTGACCCCTACGGTGGTATCGATCTGTCGTCGTCTCGCTCGGCCCCGCTGCCCCAAGGATGTGCCCAGGCTGCAGCCTCCAGAGGCTCTTCCCGGGTGGAAGATGCTCCTTGTGTCCTTGCCTGGACCCTGCTCCCAGGCACCGCGTGCGCTGCCGCTGGCAGCTCATTCCCTATGGAATCTCCCTGTCTTTCGAGGCCGACATCGGGCGGGTGGGTTGGTGGCAGCTCTTGGCTCCGGGGTGACACTGCCCGCTGGGCTGGGCTGCCCGCACGGTCCTGCTGCCCTTTGCGGTGGCGTTTGAGGGGCAGAGGAAGAGCTGGCGCCGCTGGGGCCCGCGCGTGGAGATCCAGATCAACGCTCTGTGCTGGGAAAGGCTCCTCTCTGGGGAGGAAGGCGCACGGGTTGGTTGAGAGCTGTTTTCCACCTCCCGGGAGCTGCTTATCAGCACGTGCTCAACCCGGCCCTGCGCCGGCTCCCGGCAGCGTCCTGCCGTGCGCGAGCAGAAACAGCCCGAAACGGCCCGAAATGCCCCGGGAGGAGGATGCTGCCTCGCGCGGGGTCTCAGCTCGAGCCCTGGCGTTTCCATCCCGCGACAGCGGGGACGGAGCCGCAGCCCGAGGAGGG
>NW_010586992.1:4052-15672 GCF_000705375.1 Tinamus guttatus | reverse complement strand
TTTTTTTTTTTTTCTCCTGCCTATGAGTAGGATTATAAGTGAATTAGGGCAAACAAACATTAGGTTCAATTTTGATTTTGTTAGCTGCTTTCGTTGCTCTTTTGTGAAGCAGCTGGTAATAGCTACTGTCAAGTCTCTTATGACGTGGCATTTCCTGTGTTTTTAAGAAAGTGGCTCTGACAATTTATGGGATTTTTTTGCTGTAGGCTCAAAAATATTGCTCTAACCTCTTAACTTCTGTAGTTACATCTTGGAACACTTTGAAAGTGATGCACAGTGTAAATATAATAATTTGGAAGTATAATCAAGTTACTTGTCCCATAGGGAAATTTCTTACCAGTTCACAAAGTTAATTCAGAAACCTTGTGCTTAGACAAAGATATAATGTTGTGTGAGTTTACAGGAACACCTGCTAATAATGTGGAGATCTGAAAATCTTAAGCATGGAGAACTCGGGAAGAAACTGAATGAGCACATGCTAGGCACAGTAATGTAGTTATTAGCTACTCTGCAGGTGGTTGTTATCGTTTTATTAAATGAAAATACATTTTGGGTGTTCCTGTACTGAAAGAACTTCCCAATTATGTAACTGCATTTCTAAGCTTGTAGTTTGTTCTTTTGTTTTGGGGAGGGACAGAGCTGCACAGATTAAAAAAAATCATCTTGGAATTTCTTTGTTCATCCCACAAGCAGGATGGGAGATCCTGCCAGACCCTGGCCCGTGAGCACGCGCCGCTTGGCTGCGTAGTCGCACGAGGCAGCAGTGAATAGCGAGACGCCGTGTGTGCTGGCGCAGGGGCGCGGGAGGCCGCCCTCCTCCTGCCTCTCTGAGCAGCGCGTCTTGGCTGTGGCTGTCCAACAGGGCCCTGCAGCCGAGGAGCAGCACGTGAGTAGAACGGTAGAGCTCGGCTGAAGGTGCCTTCCAAGCCTCCTGGGCTGCTTGGGGAAGCTCCGAGCAGCTCACTCCGAGATTGAGCGAAGGCTCTTCTGAGGCTTCGCATTGCTCCTTTACTTGCTGTAGACAAAGCCCAAATGTACCTTCTGTAAACAGCAGATATGTCTATAATTACCAGATATCTTGTCATCTGATAGTTATCCTTGGAGTTTGCTCCTTAGGTAATGGTTGTCATGACTCTTCTGTAGCTGATGATTTTGTGTCAGTTTGTCCTCTTAATTAATATCCTGTGAAATGTTTCCATCATATTTTTGCTGCAATAGTTAATTCCCCCTCATTCCCCCTCCCTCGTAAGAGAAATTGACTCTCTTCCAGCAGTGGCCTCAAATTGGTCAAAACCAAAATGAAATTAATATTAAAAAGTATGGATTGCTTAGAAGTTTAATCTTAGCTGATGTCCTGGCAGAGTAGGCAGATGCACATTTGATTCTGGAAGATGAACAGAACATTATTTTATTTCTGTCAGGTTATTGTTTTATTTCCTGCCTCCAATGGGGAGATCAATTAATGGTGGAAATACTGCATAGCGTTGGTATCCTGCAGCCTTCACTAAAAAAAGAAAAGTCTGAATATTTTTACCCTGGTGGGAACTGTGAGATGAGAGCTGCTGTATATTTCACCCCTCTTTACTTATTTAAGATACCAGCACTAGGTGGTGAGTCAGCAAAGATGAATAATAAAGGGACGAGCTAAATTGGGATTTTTTTTCCTACTAGCTATTCTGAACAAGAAATAATCCCAGCACTTGCTGACACTGTTCTATTAGTCAAAATGATTTAAGTTGTTTTTGAGACCGTGAAGATGAGACAGGTCTGACAGTTACAGCAGCTTGGCTTGGCTCCAACTCAGCCCGTATGTGAATAAGACATCCTAAATTCTCCATGGGTTTGCATAAAGTGTTTTGCAATGTGAAAGCAGTAGTCGTGTAGTCTTCTGGGGTCGGTTCGCAGGTGTGAGGCGCTGTACACGGCCTGACGACGCAGCAGTGTGAGTGGGTGCGTTGGGCCAACGTGCGGCCTGCGCGGAGGCCGGCACGGCGCGCAGGAGAGCGCCCGGCGCGTCCCCGCTCGCGGGTGGGATGTGCTCGTGGGAATGGGGGGCAGGTCGGGTGTCAGGGCATCCCGTGGGAAGCTGTGCAAACCAGGAAGCAGCAGTGACCAGCAAGAGAGGTGAGGGAGTGTTAGGCAGTGAGCAGGATAGCAATGAATAAACTTCTGCTAATGCATTAATGGGAGGATTTGTGCTTTGGGCACAGGTGGTAAGTGGTAGTGTTTTTTTTGTTTTGTTTTTTTAAGAAAAAAAAGCTGACTCAAGTCCAGCTTTCAGTTCAGTTTTGCTGTGTTCTTTTAATGCCTTCCTTCAGACAAGGCCACAAGCTAAAGCTGAGTGAGGCTCCATCCTTAATTCGTCCTGGTTTAGCGAATGCTCTGTGAAATTGTGGTGTTGCTTGGTGGGTATATTGGAAGGTATATCAGTCACTTGGGAAGTGTTAGCAGACAGAGCTGCCTGGTTGGCAAAATGCTGTTTCTGGCGTGTTCTGTGGAGCTCTGGTTTGAGCAGAGGAGGTAATATTTTAACATCCTCTTGTGAGGGTGTTTTGCATCTCTTTCTGTCCCTACTTCTTGTGCAACAACTCATCCTGTTCTGCTGGGTTTGGCCTGTTAGTGTGCGTGCAGGCCAGGAGACGCGAGACAGGACATATCCGAATAGCCCGTCTGCGCCGGGGAGGGCCGAGGGTAAGTTAAGCTGTAGCGGTGCCGCGCAGGGCACGGTGCGTGTCGTGGCTGAACCTCCCGCATCGCTCCTGGCCCTTGGCTTCTGCCGCGACGTGGGCGGCTGTCGCTCGAGTGCCGCAGGAAAGGTGCGTGCGACCGGCGTGCTCCTCCCCACGGGCCCCTCTGCAGGTGACCGGTACCGTTTGGTCTCGGTAGGGTTTGTCCGCTGTGAAGGCGCCTCATGAGGGAACGTTGCTCCCAGATGCCTTCTGGATGGTGTCTTTGGCTGCTTCCAGCCCTTGGCTGTGCTGTCCTTCAGTGCAGGCTGCCCGGCCTTCATTCCTTCCTTAGGACGTGATGCCTGTGTGGAAACGAGCACTGCTTCATACCCCGTGCTTGGGCAGAGGTTCAGCTGGCTGAACGGTACCCTGTTTTGTGGGTCCTTAAGAATGACATCTCTGAGAGCAATTGCAGGCTGCTGCATCTTCCACCTTCAACGCGGGCTGCTTGCTTTCCTCTATGTCTATATATATATATTTTCCATTCTTTAACTTGTCTGCTTGAGCATTTTCAAGGCACCTTTGTTTTGGCACCTAAGTGGTAACAGCAAATCCTGCTTTGGGCTTTTGAGGACTCTAGCGCTTGGTTCAGGAGGGAAGATCAGAAAGGAAGCACAGCCTGGTTGCCATCCCCTTGGGAGAAACACGGCACAGTGCCCGCGTGTGCCCCGAGTCAGTCATCAGCCCTCCAGACCCCTCTGTGCACTGGGCAGCGCCTTGGGTGTCATAACTTGGAGGAGAGGCTCAACCCGGTGTCTTTTTGGGCAGTTTTGCAGCAGCAGTTGTTTCTCTGGTGCTGCTGCAAATGCCATCAGCCAGCATGGTCCTAGCGATGCTGGAAGCTGCAGAAAAGGGGTAGGTTTAGGGATGGAAATGGGGCTAGTTCTCCAATTCAGGGGATGTTCATAGCACTGCAAGCTGCCTGTCTGAGAAAAGATGCAAACACATACAGAAGATTCCTGCACTTCCCTCCTCTTCCTTCCACCCACTGAAGTTCCATGTGTGACTTGGTTTTGCCTATTGTATTTTCAGGATTTCCCAAACTGATTTAGAGTGTTAATTCCTTGTTGTGGGGCAGGGACTCGGCAATCCAGATGACATGGCCATGTGGACAGGGTTGCAGCATGGGCAGTAAAGCAATCAAGTGTTGTTACTTCAGAAATGTGAGACCATTAGGGCAGGTATCAGTAAGTACTACGTAGGAAACCTAAAGAAAATAGTGAATGAAATTGCAGCACAGATGCTGGATGGAAGGAATATAATAAATGATGTGTTGATGCTATAGTTGGATCAAGATGAGAAACTACTTGAATAGCAAAAACTTCCTGTTGCTGTGGGTGAGGTATGAAACGCAGCTGAGAGGTTGCTATTATAACCGGAGCCTGTCACAAAGGACTGAGGCCATCATCATATTATTTTTATATGTTGGATATATGTGTTGAGGCCAAGAACCAGGATAGCGGCTGTGTTTCTGGAGCAGCTTGTTGTTCTGAGTAGTTGGTTCAGCTTTAGGAAGCTTAATTACTGAACAGTGGAAATACCAATTTCCCCAGGCTATAGTGCCATTGCCATAATTGGTTTTGCCAGCAGGATATTATGATTTGTGGGTAACTGTGGGAGCGACAGCAGCATGAGAAACCTCTGATTCTTTGCACAAGACCCAGCACAGCCAGGTGGGCTGGAGCCAGCACCTAGACCATGGAAAATGTTAATTGCTCTGAAAAACAGAAGCTGAATTCTGGTAGGATTTACATAAAACTGGCAGCTGGAGGACCAGAATAAACATCCTGGCATGTGGGACCCATGGTGGTGTGTGAGGAGGTCTGGGTAAGTAACTGGGGTGAAGGAGGGTGGCACTTGCCAAAACTTGCAGACTTCATCCAGAGCACTTTGAAATGGCAGTTTCTTAGTTCTGCCTTCCTCTTTGCTAATATTTTTCAAGATGCCTAATAATTCCAGCACTAGGGATTGGAAGGTCATTTCCCAGCATATTTTTTTACGTAGGAAGAGGAAGGGTGGGACTCCCTCCTGCAAATACTGCACGACTCAACCTCTTAATTTGCTTGTTGTATTTTTCATAGCTCATAAATAAAATGGTGCCATTTGTGTTCCAGTGTCTTAGCCACTAATTGTGAAAGAACTGCTCCTGAATGGAAGGAAAGGGAATGGGAGAAGCAAAAGTCTCACGTTCCCCAGTCTTCCTGACCTTCAAAAAATTGTGCTCCAAAACTTTGGGAAGGTTGGATATGATTTAAGTGTTGCTCTTTTCCTTGTAGCCCTTCAGGGGCAGTAAGTGAATTAAAGTGTAAAATACTTCTTTCTGTGGATTTGGCAAGAACTGCTGTTGAAGAAGCCAAGGTATTTTTTCCAGACACAAAAAGGTAGATACTAAAAACCTCAAGAAACTCTTGAGGCTGTGACAGCAACTTTCTCCCCTGTCCTCTTTAATGATTCTCTTCCCCTTCCTTATGTCAGGAAAATCTTTCACATGTGTCAAACTGAAGTGCAACTTGTTAATAGGGCTCTTATTTTAAGAAAAGCATCATTTCTGTTTGCTTGTTCTGTTTTGAATTATTTCCAAGCTAAGATCCCTGGAAACAGCAAAGCAGAACTTTGCCTCTTCCCCATTCCCAAAACGAAAAGTCCAGCGGTTGGTGTTCCCAGGGCAGTTGCCATTGACTCACCACGGTGCTCAGGAATAGACTACAGCTAGGAGCTGATAATGTGCTATTTAGAAGGAAAAAAAGAGAAAAAATCATCCCCAAAATAGATGATCATATGACCATACTGTACTTATTAAGTATTGATGATACATTGGACTTTTTCCACTCTTCTATTTTTAAATTGGAGGAAGAAGTGGAAATTTTCATTAAAAAAGGTGCAGTGAGATCTGCACTTTCTGCTTAAAAGGTATTTGGAGGCCAAGTTCCCAAATTGGTGCCATAAAAGGGTTGATGACCGTGTACGTGTGTGGCTGCGGAGGGCACTGGCACCTGAAAGCTGCCTGCCTGTTATAACCCTGCTGTATGTTGACTCCTGTGCATCTACAGTATGCACCAATTCTCCTGCATAAGGTCAAGGTTGTGCTTTAATTCCAGAAACCTGGAAGTTGGGACATCGGTGGTGGCTGTTCCCAGGGCAGCTCTGTCCCTGCCGTCCTGCAGCGACTTCTCTCACCCCTTACCACGCTGCTCCCCACCGCGGGCACGGTTGGAGGGGAGCAGGAACACGCAGCCGTTATCGTAACGCATACAGGAGCAGCAATGCAATCCTTAAAACTTGTGGTATTCCCTGATGCTAAAGAGGGAGCCTATTTTCCTCCCCTTCCTGAGGGCTGGAGGCAGAATAAAATCCGTGCGTGGGCACAGAGACGAGGTCCCAGCGCTGCCCTCCCGCAGCCCAGGCTCCCTCCTGGGCTGTTGGAGAAGCGGCCGCCCCCAAGGAGCAGGGAGCTCGATGGGCTTCTTTATTTTCTCCAGAAGCAGCTTCTAGACTGAGTGCATTTAAATGGGAGCTTGTTTAAGTCAACAGGAGGAGACTTGCCTGCACATCTGAAAATGCCATTGAAGTGGTTTTTTCCTAATGCAAAGGCAGGAACAAAATTGCAGTTTCACTGCGGCCAAGTGTACGTTTGTGTAATACGCGCTGCAGAGAAAAGAGTTTCTGTGGCGTAAAACCCGTTTCAGTCCCGAGTGACTCCTGCTTAACTCTGGCTACAGAAGGCCTGCCTCTTTGCTATGCAAGCTAAACTTACAAGCCCCTTTCCCAAAGCGAGGAGGTTGAAGAGGAGGAAGATCAAACCTGATCGTCTCCTCTCCCCCAGCCATCTCTGCCTTTCTCATCCTTGAGCTAGAAACAGGTGTTATTTTATTTTTTAAAAACTAGATTAACGCATATTTCTGTTGTAGTTACACTAGGCTTTGTCAAGAGTAAATTAAATTTCTCTTGTAAGGAGAGGGCTAGCCACAGAAATGGCTATTCCAGCACAGATGGATCCGCCTGCTTATCTTGCAAAGAATCCCCCTAAAATTATAGGGGTGGCAGGGAAAGAAGGTAGCATGCCCAGACTGGAGAGAACGCTACTTTCCCTGGACTTTTTTTTTTTTTTTCTATAGAGCATGTGGAGCTTAGAAATGAAAAGCAATCTCTACTTTCTTAAAGTTTTCCTGATAAGAAAATGTTCAACTAATGTGTGTGTTTAATCTCTTTTCCCCCCTCCCCATATGAAGTCTGGTCTTCTGTTGCAGAAGGTGCCACTAAGTAGGGTTAGAGGATTCGTCTAAAAAGCAGTGTTATATTTTGTCCCCCCTTCTGTGAACAGTTTGAAGACAAGACAAACCATAGCTTCTCATTATTAGCATAAAAATGAATATAGTTATTCTCTTGATTTCTTTAAAGGGTTCTAGACATAAAAATTAGATTTCATCTGATTTATTAAAAGGTTCACTTTCATGTTTCTGTATGACAAATACTACTTTTAAAGAATGTTTTTATCACTCATAAATGATCTGTCTCAGTTTGCTTTAGGATTTATAGTTCTTGAATGTCTAATCAAGGACAAGCAAAAACTAATTTCTGTTTAAAATGGACTATAGTTTGGCTTGGTTTAGAGTCTGTCTTTTGCTTAAACAAAAGACTTTTGGTTAAGCTACACAGCAGATGAGATTTGGATCTTCAGTCTTACATATTTACCATCTTCAGATGGGAGAACAAATGTAAAATTGAATAATACATTAAGTCCTAGGGCATAGTTTGAGTCACGGGTCTGCTGGTGCTGCTGGAGTATGTTTTGGTGGGGAGATACCTGGCTTCTCTGACTGCTTGTGGCAGAGTCCTGTGTATTTTTGAGTACTAAAAGCTGTAGCTTTGACCCATGTTTATATCAGAAGGTAAGGATCTGACTGTGATACAGCATACAGATCTTGCAATATTGGACTTAATGTCTCCGGAACACATGCAAAATTGAAAAATATGGTTTTGATTTTTGTTCTCTAAACTAGGTTAAGTCTGCTCTGTGGTGGTGGTGGTGGTGGGTTTTTTTTGTTTGTTTGCTTTTGTGTGCTTTTCTCATAAACTGGGGTGCATCTTTATGTTCTAGAGTCATATGGGTATCTTCTCGCTGATACCCCATGTTTATGGGAAAGCCATGGGTCTGTGGTGCAGTGCAGAGCTAGGGGGAATGTGAAGTATGTTTCACAGCTCCTCTACCTTTGACATCTGAGCCATCGTGGCCCTGTTCCCTAACAGCTTAGGACACCAGCCCAGTTTGGGAAGATGCTTCTCCTCTACTTGTATTTTAATGTATGGATCCAGGTGTCTCTGTGTGTTCTGCTCCAACCTCTCCTGAGAAGTGTGTGGTTTAATAGGGGCATGTTTCAAAGGGCCAGCGAAGGGAGGCTGTTTGGGTTACTTGGGTAGCTTGTGTTGCACTTCTGCTTTAGGCTCTTTTCTCAGTTGTGCAGGGTGGAGGGTGACAGTGTGTGTTTGGTGCAGTGAACTTGGACCTTTGGGAATGCAGGGGGTGTCTCTGTCCCTGCTTTACTTGCTCCCCATAAGCAGAAGGGCTGATGCGTGGCACACGTCCGTGCCCCGTAGCCTTCTTGATGCCTGTGGCTTGAGCCGAGTGCCCAGAGAAACTTGCACACTCGATCAGGGAGCTTCTCCATCCTTCTGCCAACCACAAACACACAAATCCAATTGCCCCACTGTTGTTACAGCCTCCTAAATGTAAATACTTTGTTGGTGAGTGGGTATAACTTGCTTTTTCAGGGGCATTGCAATGCAGTGTATTCAGGGAGTCATAAAAAAGGGTATACAAGTCTGCAGAGTCTTGTATTGGAAAGTTTTGCACTCTAGTTTCACATTCAGAAGAGCTGTGCAGTTGCCTACAGCAATGAGGGGACAACAGGCTTTATGGTTCTGAAGAACATCTTGTGCCTGCTGCAGTGCACGGTTAATACTGCAGGCTTTCACAGCAATGCCAAGAGAAGACCTCAGCTTTGAGGGTCTATTAGAAATAATTGATTTTTGCATTATATAGAAATGAAAATATTCTGTGTTCTTGTTGTGAATTAACTTTTTTTTTGGTGATGCAACACTAGATTCTTTACAACTGATTATTTGCTGATTTCAGAGACTGTAATTTGCCTCTGTTCTTCGAAATTAGGTTGGTAACATATCTTTGACCCTGTTTTTATTGCATTTTATTTGCAATGAATATGGTTACCTTTGCTTGCTTGAAATGAAAGCATATTTTTTAAAATGCCTACAGAATATGTTTTGAAGGTGGAAGCTTATGTCAAATCAGTGAGGACACAGCAGTAGCTCAGGTTGTCCTGTAGGCCTCATCAGCATCATCTTCCTCGCCCCAGTGGGATCTCTGTTGCTAATAGCAAGTTCTGCTGAGAAAGTTATTTTTGTAATGTGCTTCTCTGTTGGGAATTGAACCAGAATCATTCATTTGTTTCACAGGCTAGTATAGAAAATCAATGGTAGTTCTTGTTTCTCGCTGTACTTTATATTAGTGACCCCTCTTGGTTAAACAATTTCTTAAGTCATGTAAAACAGACTGAATACAGAGCAGAGTCTTTTTTGGCACTCTGAGCAGAGGAGCTGAAATCTTCAGCAGTTACCTGTAGCGGTTGTTTCTTGGTTGTGGTGCCTGCAGAGTGGGTCAGCAGGGGCTCTCAGCAAGTTTCTGCTGCTGCTTTATGTTTGCTGAAGGCTGGAAAGAACAGCTGCTTGTTTGCAGAAAACATTACTCACGGTCAGGGCAATGCTGCCGTGTCTGGAGTGGTTCACAGCAGTAGCTCTACTCAGCAGGCTGTGTAGGATTTAACCATCCATCAGAAACAGAAGATGTAGTGGGGGATTGTGTAGGACATGGTTCAACCATTTTTACTGCCTTAGTACACCCTGCTTCCCAAGAGAAATGTATTTCTTGCTATACTGGTAGCAATTGTCCTTGCAAACCAAGGACACGGCCCTTGCCTTGTGGGAAGGGACTGGTGAATGGAGACACCTGAAAAGAAAGATGAACGTGTTTAGTTTACTTTTACCAGCCTCATTTTTGCAAAGAATGCAAAATGGTACCATGAGATACAACTGAACACTGCTTTTTTTTGAAGTTTATTAAACAGAATTGTTTTCTTGGATGAAGCATTGCAATGTTTAACGTCACAGTCATGTTGCAGATAGGATTAGGAAGCAGCAGACAAAAATCAATTCTGATTCAAATCAATAAGATGCTTAATTATGGAGAAGTGATTTTTTTTTCTTAATAATATGTTCATGCATTAAACTGAAGAAAGAACGAACTACTGTGTGATTATGACAGACAAGATGCTGTATCTTGACCTGTGACTCAGTTAATAAATATGACTTTTTTGGCTGTTGGGAATCTTTTTCAGTGCTTAGTGGCAGTGAAATCTGTCATGTGGCTTGTCAAATTATCACACAATGTATGCTGTATTGCAAAGGTTGTCAGCGTGATATGATATATGAATGGCAAGAGAAGGAGGTACCTGGGAATGTGCTTCTGCTAGTCTGAAAGCACTGTTCACTCTTCCAAAATGTGATGTAGGTGCTCAAGTCCTGCAGGATTAGACTCTATTCTTTCCTGTAGGTTCATTTCTGTGGCCGAAAAAAAGACTGCTTAAAATGCCACAGCAATATTTAATGTCTAAGAACTTTTTTCTTTTTTTGAAAAAATTGAAATCCTGAACCCTCCCTCAAAAAACAGTCCATCTGCTTTCAATCTTTCCTGGTTTCCTGCCCTTCTTAGTTTCCTGAAGAATCTGCAGTCTTGCAGAGGGTGGATTAGATAATCTGTTTACAAGATTTCTTCCAAACTGTATTAGGTGAAAGACATTTTATAATTTAAAACCTGATATTCAAAATATTTATTTTCTTAAACCTCATCTTTATATTTCGGATATTCTTGTTATTCATTAAACTTGCAGTTTTATAACCCTCTGGATTTTCATCCTGAAAGCCTTGTTCAGGTTCTTGTTAATCTCTCAGTGAATTTCATAGTCAAATTGTGGATAATTTAAGCCTCAAGGTAGGAAGATACTGGAGGCTGCTCAGGCCTGTGCCAGGAGCACTTGCAGAATGGACCTGCCACCCTGATAGTGGAACAAGGAGCTGTTTCCCATGTAAGGAAAAATAGGTGTAGGTTTGGGGTTCTTTTAAGTTGCTCCTCTCCTAGTAATTGTGACCATTTTGGTTTGAACTTGTGGCTTTTTGGCAGTAGGTTTCTGCTATGTTCATAGCCCTCGTAAAACAGTAAAATACTGCGAGTACTGTTTATATCTAACTGGGTAAGATCGATAAATGGGGAATTCCTTTCCTGAGTAATAAAATCATTCTCTTTACTTTATTCCAGTATTTAAAGAAAATGACAACAAAATGAAAAATGTGGTGGTTTTGTTTTTGCTTTCCCCTCTTAATGTTGATGAACATTTTTGGATTGGCAGATCTGTTAGTTTGAAGTGGGAAGCTGTAGCCCATCCCATTAGTTATCTGAAAGCTGGCAAACTCAGAAATTACGTGTTATAAGGTTTCTGGTTCCGTTTTGTCTCAGTTCCCAAGTTTTGCATACATAGGACGGTAGGAACATTTTATTAATTCCCACAAGAAATGGTAAGAAGGAAGGACGGAGCAGCGGTGGTACAACTCTGGTGCTTGAAAAGCTTCCCGCCAAAAGCAGAGCAGCATCTTTGCCTTCAGGAGAAACATCCACATTCTCATTCAGATTTACTGCTGCTTCCCGTCCTCTCTGAATAATATAACTGCTGCTAACGTGAGTATAAACGAGATTCAGAACTCATCCCTACAACCCTCGGTATTACCGTCTGGTTTTAGTCTTTACTGGAAGATCTGCTCTTCCG
>NW_010586990.1:100387-118861 GCF_000705375.1 Tinamus guttatus | reverse complement strand
TAACACCCAGCCTCCCTTTTTTCCTTGGGGGAAAAAAAAAAAAAAAAAAAAAAAAAAAAAAAAAAAAGTAAAGCCCACATACAGAACAACAAAACCAGAAATGTTGATTCCTTTTGCTACTATATCTCCTTTATTTACTCCAATCTCCCCAAAACTCACCCTTGCCAGCCCTCATCCGAGGCTGAAGTCAGAGGAGAAACGTGGGCACAGAACTGACCAAACTCTCAAGAAAAAAATAGCAAGAGGCAGCGGAGAGTAACAGCAACAGATTGCCATATCTTGGCTTCTTCACAAGGGTCTCTCTATTCTTTATTTTATTTGTTTTTGACGCAGTGGAGGAGCACAAAAGAGAAAAGCTGATGCCTTGGAGTGAGACGTAACCTACACCTGATGGCAAGATTCCTGTGTGGGTATAAGTATGTACCCGTAGCTCGCTCTGTGCTCTAAGAGTGCAGGCTTCGATTTCGTAAGCGGTTCCCTGTAACTGTGCTGATAGCCATGAAGTGGCAGGGACATGAAAGGCGGAGGGCCGGGAGGTCCGAGGACGCTCCAGGAGCTGCTGCAGGGGCTCTGGGTGCCGTGAGGAAGGATCCCACACGATGAGGGTGCTATTCCTCGCCTCCCCACCCTGCCAAGCGCTTCCCTTTGGTCTTTGCTCGCTCTAAGCTTCAGCAAGCAAAAGACATCAGTGGCTACACTGATTCGGACATGTTTTTTCTCCTGCTGGGCTACCGAGATGCCCAGAGCACCAGAGCATGTCAGTTTTCCTTCCACGCAGCACCAACACGCCCTGCCCAGCGCTATCCACGAGCAGCAGGACAGTGTTGCTATTCCAGCAGGTGAGCAGCACCAGCAGGCACGGGAGCACTTGGAGAGAGCGTGGGCGAGCAGAGCTCAGCGGAGGGCAAGCGGGACGGAGCCCCAGGAAATCCTGCGGCCGGGAGCAGGGATGCGGCAAGGAAAGGAGGAAGGGCAGCGGCTTTGGAGGCCGTGGAGGTGCCGTAGCAGGTCGCGGGTACGTGAGCACAGTGGCGAGGAGCTGCAGGATGTGGCCGGGGAATGGGCTGGGTGCACTTACAGAAGCCGCTTCCCACTAGCGAAGGAGCCCAGGCCTTCCCAAGCCAGGAGCAAAGCCCTGCTCCTCTGCCTTGTCCCGGGCTGTGCACCCAGAGCCCTGCCTGGGGAAGGAACCGTTTCTGTGTGCTTGTTGTGCAGCCCAACTCGCTCTCGTGCAGCCCTCCTGGGTTGTCACTTGCCCTTTTTTGCTGGCTGTCTCGTGCAGTTGCCTTCCATCCCTGCACATTGCCCCATCCCTGCTCATGCGCTGGCCTTAGGAGAACTCCTCACTTAGGAGGATTTTTGTCACATATTCCCCGGCATGCTGGCACTGTCCCCAGGGCCAAACCCTGCAGGAATGGAGCATCGAGGCTGGGAGAGGGGGACACCTCAAATCATCATGACAGCAAATGCCGAGATACAGAGCAGCTGGAGGCAGGTCCGCCTGAAGGCAGCCTCCTGCTGGAGCATCCGTGGCAAGGGGAGGCTTGAGATGACCAATGGGTTGGTGTCCAGGAGGATCCCCGATCCGCAAGGGGAATGGGAGCACAGCTGGGACACCAGGGCAGCATCACAGCACAACAGGGACCCAAGCACCTCGCTGAGAAAGGGGCCCGGCCTGCAGCGAGTCCGGGAGAGATGTCTTTGTGCAGAGGGTGATTAATGTCCTTAATGAATGACCAGAGGAAGTGCTGGGAGGCTGAACCACGTCGGGGAGGAGGCGCCATGGGGGAAGGGGCCGAGGGGACGTTGCTGTCGCTGGCGAGGCGCATGGAAGCGCGAGGCAGAGCAGCCCGGCCCTTTCCAGGTCACTGCTGCAGCAAAGCAGGCGAGTGCAGCAGCTGTCCCCCCTCCATCCCAAGCAAAGGGCGTTTTGCAGATTTAACTGGAATTAATTTAGTCTTCCAGCCTGTGCTGGCTCTGGGGTCTTTTCCGCTCAGCCAGTTAGGGCTGTGCCAAGCAATACCACTGCTTTCAGCCCCGGGCTGGGGGGACGCTGCGCGGGGAGGCACGGTGCTTGTTTCTCGTGGTGCCAGCGAAAGGAGAGGCCGTGGGGAGAGCCGTGACTTGCTGGGGGCCACTATTGGGATTAGCCTGGCCTGGCAGATGCTGGGAGTCGTCTCCTGCTTGGGAACCTGCAGGAAATGTGTGGATGAACTCAGGCAGATTCCTAAGGTTGAGTCGTTGGCGTCAGAACAGCATCCTCCACCTCCGCAGCCGCGCGTGGCGGAGCCGGGAGGGAGCCCAGAGCCCCACGCGGACCCCGGGCTGGCGCTGAGGAATGTGCTAGGGACTGGCAAACTAGCTCTTAATTTGGATGTTCCCAGAAATGCCTGTGTTCATGTGCCATCTCTTAATTAGTATGAATTCCTGAGGTTTTGAGCATAATTCAGAAATAAGAGCCATCCAGCTCTGTAATTAAATTAGCGTTATTATTAGATTTTCTTTCTTAATATAACCTCCATTATAAGCTGTCTATGATGGAGCCCAGTTTGTGTTTTGTTACTGCTGGTCATTAGGGGAAACCACACATCTAGACGTGCAGGCAAATTAATTAGGGGAGCAGTGGGTTCACTGGGCAGGAGGTGTGATGGCAGCTGTGTTTCCACCTCTCTACCAAGAAAAACATTCTGCACCACGGCAGCCTCAAGCCTGCATCCGCCTAACTGATAGTGCAGCCCAAGCCGCAGCAATGCACATAAATGCACATGCAGAGGGGTTGTAGGCAGAGCTGCAGGGGCAGGACGCCAGAGCTCCTGTCCGTGTTCCCCAGCGCGAGGGGGATCCCATGAGACACACAGATTTCCTGAAGCGTCCAGTGTGCATGGGAGAGCAGGAGACCTCAGCTTCTGCTTGGAGCCTTTAGAGGCAACGCGGAGCTCTCTCTGCTTAGGGGTAGCCCTTTCTCGAAGCCCCCGTGTCCTCTCTGCTCTGGAGGAGCCAGCCGTGGTTTGGGTACAGCTCTGCTGTGTCCATGCTACCCCATGGCCACCTCCACCTCGTCTGGGCTGTGTGGCACAAGAGGCACGGGAGCGTTTCCAGGAGCGTTTCCAGCTCACACACAAGCACAACAGCATCACGGAGAAGGAAAGTTCTCCTTCAAGCATAATCTCGGTGCTAGCAAGGCTTGAGTGACACTGAGGTGGGAAAACTGTCACGACATCTCAGATGGCAATTACCAAATTGGTGTCATTTGTTTGGGAAACTTTGGCCCAGTAGGCCCTCTCGTTCTGAACTAAAGTCCTTATTTGTGGTCTCAGGGCAGCTAGAGTTCCTTCCTTTCCAGTAACCGAAGTGCTTGCTCATAAGGCCAGTTCTGCTTTGCCAGCTTTCTCTGGGTTCCAGAATGTGGGCAGCTCCACTACAGGCTTCTGCTAATGGCTCAGTGCTGTGCTGAAGGTAAAATCTTAGCATTTTGCAGGCATTCTCCTGCTCTCCCTGCTAACAGTCTGTAAAGGCCTTGATAAAAGCAGGCATCACACTGCAAACAGGCAATTTGCAGCTGCACTGGTCTAATGCTTCAGCTAAGAAGTGAAGAAAACATGTTCCTGGCATAAAAAAGTGCTCCTCGGGATCACCCTCTGTGCAGGAGCATCCTGGAGCGGCCCCTCACGGGCAGAGAGCTGCCGTCAGTCTGGGATGTGCTCTCCACCCCTTGGCCTCTGTGTTTTCCACTGTTCGTGGGCTCAGGGCTGTAACACGAGTGCCCAGGTTTGCTCTTGCTGTCTTTAAGCAGATCTCTTTCTCCCCCTTTCTGTGGATATGCTGCTAGCTGCCGCTCTCCTTCCCTAGGAGTAGGCTCGGGGGATCCTGGAAACGGTATCATCCAGGGAGGAATGCCTTCAGATGCTAACTGTAGCACTTGCCAAACAGCACTCGGGGATTTACCGAGCAAGCCTCATGAGCTGCAATGGGAAGAGCAGTGCTAAGCCCCATGGAGCACTTGGACCAGGCAGGAACAAGCAATAAACAATTCTGAGAGTTTTTAGTTGGGGGAGGGAGGATTCTTTTTTTTTTTTTTTAATGTTGTTTGTGCAGAAGAGGGGAAAAAAAAAAGTCGTTTCTAAAGTAGCATCTTTTAGCAACCACCTGGGCCAAATCAGACCTGGATCAAAAACATACCTGAAAATCCGAGGGATGCTCTGCATGCCGTTCTGCTCTGGTCTTGGATTCTCCCTGCCGTTGTTCAGCCGTCTCGGAGGGTCTCAGAATCTTGGAGAGCTGAATCTGCATTAATTGGGTTGTGCGTGGGCTGCTGCTGGCGGCACAAAGTGCATCACTGTAGGAGTGAGGGGCACTGGTGCTACAGGGTTGTGCATGTCAAGAGCTGCAAAAAGTGCTGCCAACCCCGTGCAAAAGGGGCAGCGTGCTGGGGTGAGAGCTACGGTGTTTTTCCTAGCTATTCTTACTTGCAGCCAATGCAGTGCGTCTTTCACTTTCAACAGCAGCAAATTTATGTTAAAAAATGCTCCATCAAAATGAAATCACACTTGACAGTCTCTCTTTAACCGCTGGAGAGTGGCAAGCAGACAGGAGCAGGAGGCTGGCTGCTCTTCCCTTCCTGTGCGCGTGTTGTCTTTGGTTTTGGCATCGTGAAAATGGGAAGCAGCTGTGACCCCTTTGGATCACAAATGGATCCGGGAGTCTGCTACCTCTCCTAACAACTCATTTATTATCAAGGAACAGACAGTTTCCTCTGAGTCAGTGCAATCCATTATTTCTTAAAGATGCTCTGTTGAGATTGTCAGAATTTGCCTTAGGAGCCGGCACAGGAGGCCAGTGCTGAGTCCATAGCTGGAAGGGAACCTCCTTCCTCGTGGCGTTTTGCTTGGGTTCAGCTGGAGCGGTCTGCAGGTACCATCTCCCAGCACAGCAGATGCACCCTCCAAACAGCACCCTGCTCTCAAATATGTCTGAAGAGGAACAAGAACTCTCTCCTGTGGCCAAAATTCTGATGGCAGGAGGGCTAGGAGGATACTGCAGCCCCCGTGCATGAAACCCATGTAGGCAGGACCCACACATCCATGGGGTCTGGAGGTAGATGGGTGCTCTGTGCTCTCACACTTGCTGTTGCAGAGCAGGGAGGTGGTGAAAGCCCGTGTTAATTATCCTCTTGCAGCAGTTAGGAGCTCATGCCAGTGTTTTTGGCCGCTGTTATCTCCTGGCTACTTAAAATCCAGGGCTCCCAACCTGCTTTGAGGGAATTTGCTGTCAGAGTCGGCAGGAGACGTGGTGAAACGTGCTGGAGTGTGCGGCAGCCCCAGGTGATGGGGACACGACGACCCTCTGCGGCTGTTTTTGTCAGAGTTTTCATGTTTCATTGGCTAATATGGTTTAACCTTTCTTCCTGTAATTTGTACTCATGAATTATTCCAAGAGAACTCAGCATTCAACTTACTTTTAGTTTGTTTTTTAAATATCTTTTTGTTGTAAGGGGAAATCAAGGCTGTATATACTTAATATTGCACTATCAGGCTTCGGGATAGCAGATGAAGCCCTTTCTGAAGAACGGCCACTTGATTCAAAGACCTGCTGGCCCTCCAGCAGATTCTGTAGTCTGTCATCCCGTCACTTCTTTCTTCATCTTTTCTGCAGATTTTGCTCAGCAATGCTCTGCTGCAGCCCAGATTTTGCATGTTCTTCCCTTCCCCTGCAGCAGGATGTTCCTCCTGTTCTGCTCCTCTTTACGCCTGTACCTGCCTGTGACCCCGGTGCCTGGATGTCATGGCACACGGTTGTTGTGCTTTCTGCTGTTGCCTGTTGCATCTCCCTGTTGTCGTGAGCTTTGTAAGCTCTCAAAACAAATGATATGTGTGTACAGCACCAAGCACCGTCGGTTTCTGATTTTTAGTTTAGACCTGTAGGTACCAAAAATCAGATCTTTAAAGGCATTTAGTATATATCCTGATTATTCCCAGAGTGTATCTTCCGATTACTCCAGGATCATCAGTATCTATGTATGACATAGTTACCTAAGTGCCCTTTTGCTTCTATGGTAGCACAAACAGGATTGGTGAATTTTTATTTTATCCAAATGATTTTTTCATGAGAGGACAAACCCAAAGTAGAATTCTGGCTAAGTGATGCTTTTTTTCCCCGTGGGAAGTGTGTGTTTCCGCTCTCCTTGTTCTCTGGTGATGCTGTGGTCCCCGCAGTGCAGGCTCTGGCAGCAGCAGCTCAACCCCGACGCACAGAAGGACTCGGTGGTTTCTCCCAACCCCTCTGTCCGTCCTGCTGGGCACGAGGGGCTGCGGGTGCTCCCTGCACCTCGGCCTGTTTCTGGCTCTGCTGCTCCTGTCCCATCTGGGCCGCTTTGGGATCTCCCTGGGGGAGCTGAGCCCCTCCGCAGGTCCCCATCTCTCCCAGAGAGAGACCTTGCTCTGGGACCTTGCAGCATCTGGGAAAACACCTTGTTTCCTGCTTTGCCAGAGGAATTGCCTGCCAAGATCAAATGACTGAGGAGCTCTAACAGCCTCTTTGTGGTGTTCCTTCTCTCAAGGAAATGGCAGAGAAGAAAATGTGCAAGAGGGTGAACTAAGAAATCCATGGTTTTTTTATTTAAAAAAAAAGTGTGTTGGAAGTGGTGTCTTGAGAAGGAAAAAAGAGAATCGAGTTTTAGGGAAGTAGTAGAATCAGAGAATCAGGGACAGATGATAAATGGGAGCTGCAGGATTGCAGCAAGTGCACTAGAGCCAGCCTTTAACTTGTGTTTTAGATGAACATTTGTTGCAGTTTGGCCCCATCCACAGAAAGCAGCTAAAGCCCTCAATGAAATGCTTCCTCTGATCCTGTGTCCAAGCCCTCTAACCATACGGCTGTTCAATTAGAGAAAGCATGAAAATAGACAAAATTTGAGGGCCTGAAGGGCTTGATGCAATTAGGTTGTTTAGTGTTTTCTGCAAGCAATGAAAGACTGATCACTTTTCAGACGAGTCCTAAAGTTAATGTTGGCTTTGGCTCAAATGACCTATCCGAGCTTTGCAGACCTAGACTGGAGATTGTGACTGAAGGGTGCCTGGAGGAGCAAGTTACATTTTAAGGGTTTTTTTTGGAATTTTTCTCCTCCTGGTGGCTATTTTCTGCTCTTTTATCAGTGAGACTGCACGGGGGGAGTGGGAAGGGCTGGCACTGATGAGAAATCAGTGACGCAGCACTGAGAAGTGCACTTGGGCTATCTGGAGCTCTACGTCCAATTCATCAGCGTCTATTTGGCTGAACGGGTCAGGGTGCTCCGAAGGAAGCGTGTGCTTTTTGTGGCTGCGAGGGTGGTGAATAAGCAGAGAGACGTGAGTGAACACTCCTGTAGGACAGAGGCTTTGCGTTTCCAGCCAACCCCACACTGGCCTGTGCTTGGGCCCGTCTTTGCGCTCCTTGCTCTTCCTGGCGAATCCGATGCCGTTCAGGAGCGTTTGGAGGTCCTTGCCGAGCGGGGATGCTGGCTGGTCCCGTGTTCCCTCCATGTCTGCTGGCAGATGAGCAGCAGGGATGACGCCTGGGAAGTGACGGGGAGCTGCTCCGCTTGCAGCGGGAGTGCCAGGCAGCAGATGGATAGAGGCCACGTAGGTACTCGAGTGGGTGAAGAGAGGCTACCTCCGCATGCAGGAGGTTCAGGAACAGCCTCTCCCAAGCAGGCTTTGCCGCGGGGCAGGGCTGCCGGGCGGGAGCGCCAAGGGGCCGTTTTGGGTATTTTTTGCCATCTGTTCTCGCAGGCGCTGTTTCGGCAGCAGGAAAACGTCCCTCGCATTGGCAGGGCAGACTCGTTCATCCCGAGGGGCAGGAGGGTGATTCACCCGCTCGGCGCCCTCCCCGACATGGTGCCGGGCCGTGGCCCGTGTGGGCCAAGTGGCCAGCTTGGCTGGCACGCTTGGTGCCAGGCTGCCGTGCCAGGGAGCGGGACCAGCCTGGGGCTGGTGCAACTCAGCCCATGGGATGAGGAGGGACTGAACCCGCTCCCCCTCTCCCCGCTGCCCACAGGGAAACGTTTCATCTCTCAAAGCGAAGGAAATCATAGAATCATAGAATCGTTAAGGTTGGAAGGGACCTCTAGAGGTCATCTAGTCCAAATCAGAGATGCGTTTAAAATACTAGCCCTTGGATGGGGCAGGCCGGCTGCTCTTGATCTTGCTTTTGTGCAGCAACAGGCAGCATGGTGCTAGCTTCTTCATTTAGCTCTGTCAATTCACTCCAAATTTCCCTTTGTGGTCTCCAAGTCCTGAAAAAAGATTATCAGGAACTCTCAGTGGAGCAAAGGTTTTATTCTGCAGGAAAAAAAGTTAAAAGGACATGGGCTCCCCTGCTTGTTTGCACACAAAATTATAATCAGGTCTTCAATAGGCAGAAAGATAGTGGATAAGGGACTTGCTCCTTTCACGTGGCCTGCAAGCCTCCTCTCTGCTCTGCATAAGGAATGCGTATGCACACTCAGCATAAAAATGGAAATCCCACTGGAGAAAATGAGAAATCCATACCCAGGGCTGCTCCTGCTTCCACAGGTTCACCCAGACTGTCCTGCATCTTCACAGGTGAGAAGTTCACCAAGAAGATGATCAAGGTTGCAGCACGGAGGCAGAGGGCAGAGGCCTGGGCAGAGCGCAGCCTCCCTCCAGACAACGGCAAACTCTAAGTTCACCTCCGTGCTGTGGGCAGAAGTGGGGGTTTTTGTTCCCTTCCTTCCCTTCCTTCCTTCCTGATGCAGGGGAGAGGAGGAAATAGTTCTCCTCTGAGCAGGAGCCCTCCTCCTGTGCTCCCATGCTCCACCATTGTGAGAAAGGAGCACTCGAGTGCACAGGGATTAGAGGGGAGCAGGAAGAAACCAAATATCCCTCTGCTTAAATGGTTTGAGAGTAACAGGGATGTTCAGGAGCGTCGGTCTCCCAAGCTTTGATATGTTTATTTAGGTTTTGCTCCGTGAACTCCAGTCCTTCTCATTCCCCTTCAGGAACAGAGGCACTTATTGCCTGTGAAACTGCCCTTTCCTTTCTGGAGATGTTACAGGTTTCTGTGTAGGGAGGCATTAGCCTTGTTTAAATGCTGAAAATATTTATCAAGGACGTGTTTCTTCTATATTCTGTCTTGGTAGGATGCCCCAAATGCAGACGTTAATTAGCTACTTAAATTTCTTCTTCCTCCCCCTTCTTACCCTCCCCACCCACCAGCTATGACCAAATCTCTCTGGATTTAGAGCACAGTGAAGATTTAGCAGAAAGTTTAAATGGGAAAACCATGTGAGAGGAGAAATGGATAAGATTCTGTGTCCGTTAACTGATGGCATTTATAAATTATAGCTGAGAGATGTCATATCAGTGAAAACGGAAAACAGCTTAGTGGATTATAAAAATACCCTCTATAAGCCATTTTAATGCCTATTTTTTTTTTAATCTCTTATGGTAGGTGTCATAAAAATGAATTTTAACAGAAAGGATAAAAATTTTTCCTCGGTAAATTGGCCAGCTGGTGATTAGAGGCTGTCAAGGAGAACAAGCTCTTGATTAGGTTGAGCTGCTGGAGTCTGGGTGAACCCACCTGGATCCTCTTGCTCGAGCAGGGACTTGGCTCCTGGGCAGAGCAGATCCAGCCCCCAGGGAGAAGGTCTCGGTGGGAAAACATCGTCCCGTCCCCGCTCAGCTTCACTTGGAGGGCCAAGGGGGCAGCAGTGGGTGCCAGGGGCACGTCTAGAGGAGCAGGAGCTTGTCTGGGGACAGATGGAAAGGGAGGAGGCCAGACGAGTTGGGAAGCGGGTGAGGGATGTGAGCATGTGAGGGGGAAGAGCATGAGCAGCTGGTGCAAACGGAGCCTTGTAGGGTGTCCTGGAAGGAGCCACGGACAGATGGAAAGGGAGGAGGCCAGACGCGAGGGGAAGCGGGTGAGGGACGTGAGCGGGAGGGAAGAGCATGAGCAGCCGGTGCAAACAGAGCCTTGTAGGATGTCCTGGAAGGAGCCACAAGGAGGTGATGGACAGAAAAATGCAGCCTGGTGCCTACCGGGCTCCAGCACCTCAGATTCTCCTGCTTTCCCGAATGTGAAGGTTTTTTAAAGGTGAATTTGCTCGACCAAATCCACAGATATTGTAGATGCTAGTGGCCAGCAGTTGCTGGCCTGTGGCATTTCAGACAAATTCCTGCTTGCCCCAAATTTCCTTGCTCGTTTCCCTGTGGCTCTTGGTGCCTTCCTTGTTCATTTTTGAAGCACAGCCAACACCCAGTTTTGGGTTGAGATATTTAAGGTTGCGATTTTTTGCAGTACATTTCCAAGCTGCTTGCGTAGGAAAGGGTAAATGACCTACCTCTCCCTGCCCTTTAACAGCCGACTTCCTGGGATCCATTCAAAGGCACCTATTTTCTTGCTACCTTTGAAGGCTTTGTGTCAATTCTCCGCATTGATCCTTGTACTGTAGGCCTCCTTTGTGTCCTACCCATATTATTTTTTTCTGGAAGAAGAAATCTGCATGTGGGATAGAAATGGCATTAACTTTCTCAATGTGAGCTCACAGCAGAACTGCATTTGCCGTGTGTCATTGGGGCTGTGTCAGGCTATTTCCACGGGGAGGTAAGATTTAGTGTATGGACTCCAACTAAGCATCTTATAACCCGAGTGCAGGGAAGGCAATTTACCACATGAAATTGCATAATATAGGATGTCAAGCAGCATACTTCTGGGTCCCGTTCTCCATAAGGGACTCGATCGTGACATGAGCTAAAGGCATGAGTAACAGCTTTCAGATTGAAAGCCTAAGAAAAAACTCAGGCAGAATAATCCAAAGGCAACCTGCACGCAAGTTCCCCAGGCTCCAGTTGGGTTGGGAGCGTGTTTCCAATCATAGAGAGATGAGCTGTCTTGCCTCTAGGTCTTTTCTGTTCTCTTGTATAAATCAACAGAGGACTGACTGTAAAATGAATTGGAGGGAAAAAATAGGAGTTATTTGGCCCCTTTACTTCCTTTCCCATCACTGTCTTCCTCTAGATGGCACAAGTGTGAGTCTTTTCAATCGTCCAGGTATCCCCAAAAGTGCCCCGAGGGAAGGAGATCCTGAGGAGGGTGTGAGCACTTCATTCAGGATAGGTAATGTTGAGGAAAATGAAAAGAAAAGATGAGAAAGGCCTTTTAATTACACAAATTTCTCATTAAGTAATAGGGATATGGAACCTCATTCAGAGACAGCACTGGGGTAGAGGCTCATGTGATCTTACTGTGGATCTCGGAGTTTGGGGGTTTTCCTAGCAACCTGTTTCCTTTAGTCAGAGGGGGGACTCTTTTCCAAGCCCAGTTCTCTGCGTTCCGCACAAGCAGACAGGCAGGTTGTGCATTTCTTGGCTTGTTGTCCCTGCTAAGCCCGCCGGGTGCATTTCAGGAACCGGAGTGCTGCTCCCGAGGGCCTGGGCTCGCAGGACACGGTCCCGTCGCGCCGGGTTCCGTTGCCGTGCCCGTGCTGTACCCCAGCACGGCAGCACGGAGCGGGAGGAGAAGCAGCTGCCAGTTAGTGTTTCAGAGCCCTTTTTGGCTTGTCATCACCCAGTAACAGTGATAAACACCCACAGCTCTTCACTTGAAACTAATACAGCCGGTACCCACTACTCCACACATTCTCTACTATTGCATTTTCCTCAGTGTTAAGTTCCCATAGTGGGTTGCAAAGGAATTCTTTGCATATACTCATAGACTCCTACCGAGCCAAATGAGATTCTCTTTACTAGCTACTTACAAGAAAGGATTCCAAAAATTATTCTCTGTGCTATCCATTTGGAGGACTGGGGCAGAAAAAACAAATCTCTTGATTTTTTTTTCCCTATTTGATGTACAATATTCCCACAAGTGGCATGGCACCAGTTTCGGGGTGCTCACTGAGTACACGTATGCAAATTATGCATTAGGCACATGGAGTTTCAGGAGGCTCTGGAGGGCGAGGAACATGTGTAGGCAGAAAGTTGATTCATCGGGAGATTCTGGCAAAACGGCAGCACAGAAGTCGGGATGCTGTTGGACGCAGTATTCCCTGGGCTGATGAATCTCACCCTCACTCCTTTGTCAGAGCCATACGCAAGGATTATTACTGTTATTATTCACACTTGTCTCACCTGTTAGAAATCTTGGAAACAAAACTGGATAAAGCTAAAAGAGTGAAGCCTTAAATGGCTGCTGGCAAAGAAGCTGATTCCTTCGTTTTTCCAACATTGCATTTGAACTGCTGTCTTAGAAAAGCTCTCCCGTAGGACCACTCCAGCCGGTGAAATTCCCAGGGGATTTGACCAGCCAAGTGAATAGTCCATCTACTAATTAGGTGGCAGCTGGCTGTTTGATTGTATTCCCTGCTGGTAGGAAAAACCTTTGGGGTGAAGGATGGAAAAATCTCATCTAGATGAGGGCAAGTTTTTTGCAAGTGTGAATGCAAATATCCCATCCATCTTTGGCAGGCAAATTAGAGCAAAAAACTTTTGTGGAGGATCTTCCTCAGGCATCATTGCAGGCTGCACAGTGGGGACCAGGACCCTCACACGAGAGGCCAGAGCAGCAGCTTGAATTCTTCTCAGTAGGAATGTTGAAGGGAAAATTAGCAGCAATAGAGATGCTATTATATCCTGAGGTCCCAGCAGACCAGTTACATGAGGAGTATAATGGGAGGAGGGAAAACCTTGGGGCGGTTTTATAATGTTAATCAGTTGTGAGTCCTGCCTCTGTCTCACTTCAGCCCTGGGACTGCACAGACATTGGCCAATGCATCTGAAATATGACCTGCAGCTTCACTGCTATCATTGCTGCTAGCCGCAGAGCCGCGGGACACGCGGGTTCTTGCACGCGTCCTCTTTTCTTGCCCATACGTTTTGTTTAGCGTGGAACTCGGCTGTTTCTTTGGAACCCAGATGGGCACAGTCTGCAGCAGCCCAGGCTGCCCTTGGGCCCGCTCCTCTGTGCCGGCTCGGGCAGGGTGCTGCAGTTCTCATCTCAACTGATCTAAGTTGATATAAACGCACGGATGGAGTGCCCGGAACAAGCACACCAAATCCCACGCGTCCTGGGATGGACCGGGTGCTGCTGCACAGACATCAGCACCATCCTGACTCCACCGGCATGCGGTATATCCAGGCACAGCAGGCTTAAAGGCAAATCCTTGATTATCAGCAGAGACTGCACATGTACCTGTCCCAGGGACGCCTGAGCTCTATTAAATGCCGCCATTCTGCTCCTGAGAGCCCTCTTACATCTGCTGAGGCAGTTCAGTATGATCTGGCAGTGCAGACTCCAAAGGTGAGAGAAAAACAGATAAAGCAAAAAAGAAGGATAAAATTTTCCTTCTGAGACTTCTAGTGTAGTGGCATGCAGTTTGTTTTATATCTCAGTGGGCTTTTCATATTCCATGGGCTGCCCTCTGCCAGTCTGCCATTTAGAAATGTGATCTTCATAGAAGCTCCTATAGAAGTGATGTCTGCTGGAGTCTGTAAGACAGCTTGAAGGAAAAAAAAAAAAAAAAAAGCTCTTAGAAGCATGATCTGCATCCTATTTTTCCCGCTCCCCACACATTCACCACTCTGTCTTCTCCCTGTGGAGCAATGCTGGAGCCTAAGATATCACTTTAAATGTCAGTCATTTAACTACTAGTTATTTTAGCAAATAGGAGTGGGACTGTCTCCCTGGAGTCTATTGGAAAATTGTTGAAGGAAGAAAAAAAGATAAGAAGGAAAGAAGGGAATGTGGAAAGAGACAGAAAGGGCAGAAGGGACAAAGGGAAGCACCGGGAGGGTGTCCCAGTAACATGAATAAGCTGTTTCCAACTGATGGGTTCAGCGGGATGTACCTGAATTACTCAGTCTCGCCCTCGAGGCTGTGTTCTGGCTTGGGCTGCTCCAGTTCTCCCGCCGGTGTCGGGAGCAGCTCGGCTGCAGCCTGCGCTCTGCCAGCCCGCGGATCTGGAGCAGGTTGCAGTGATAAATGGCACTGTTCCCTGGAGAATATTCTGCTCCTGTAGCTGGTGGATGGCAAAAGGGCTGCTAATTATTGGTACGAGGATGACTTCAATTCTCTTTTCTTTTGTCCTATATCTTGCTGAACATTCCTCTCTCCTTTCACAGTGTTTTCAAGTTGTTTCCAAGTCCACTTAACCCTTGATGGAGCAGAACTGGCAGGTAGTATCTACTGCCATTGTCAGGAACAATCGGAAGAATTCATCTTTGAGCATCTCCTTAATTCTATATGTTGGCAGTGCAGGTTTTCTCTGCATATAGATAACATTCAGGGTGTATTAATATGCTGTCATCTGGTTGTTCCCATGAGCGATGTTTGTTACATTCCCTGAGGCTCTGGTTCTGCTGGCATGGAGGCCTGTCTGAGTTTTAAATCTGGAGTCTCTCCATGCACGACTTTGAAATTTGCTTTAGAGAACATTTTAGGAAGGAAAAAGCAATTCTCAAGTCAGAAGAGCAATGTTGGTGCTGTCAGAGAAGCCCATAGAGCAGAGAATCCCTCCCAGAAAGCCTTGCTCTCATCTTGAGTAAATCGGAATAGACTTTGAAAGTGTGCATCGAAATGGGATGTCCTCAGTTCCACCAGCTCATAGTCAGGCCTAGAGCTTTTCATGCCATTTCTCCAAGTAACTAAGAGCAGAATTAGCCCATTTCTTTCCCAGGGGATCCCAAACCTGAGCACAAATAATCATCATGAATTATGTATTTTTTATGAGAATATACATGCCAGCCCCAAAACCATTGGAAAATAACAATGTGATGTTTTCCTCAGCTAGAGTTTGCATCCACAGTATCTTATTCAATAGCCAGCAGTGGATCAACCCCCTCTGTGTATGTAGTCATTTCATTTTTAGCAGGGCTCCTAAGGCACAGAGTTTCAGGACATACTGATGTACCCAAGGATAAATGCCTCTGGGTATTTAAGGATAAACCCACTGCCTGGTTCGGTTCTGTGTTCCTCTGAATTTTGTGCTGTGAGAAGTGAGGAACACTGATTTCCTATTTGCTTTTTCCAAACCGTTTCTGATTTTATGGGCCTCGATGGGCCCCCTGGCAGCTCTCTCACTTCCAGGCTGTGCAGCCCTAGTAATCTTAGTTACTAGTCTCTGCACCTCAGGTCATCCCGTGACCCTGAAGGTTGTTTTAACCTTGTTTGTGCCTTTTCACACTACCCTACAATACTCATCAGGGTACGGTCAAGGATGTTATCTGCTCTTCTCCCCTTGCATGGGATGGGAATTCGCTCACCTTATCCCATGCTGTGCTTGCTGTGTGCAACAGGTTGCTTGTGGACCTAATGTTGATTAGTGCACGATTTGTAACTACAGGATCTGATCAGATGGGTATGTAAATGGAGACAGATGCCTCTTGTGGCACCTGTAATGGACTGTTTCAGCCATTAGATCTGGAGAAATCATTTTTCCAAGGGCTCCTTCTCCCCAGGGGGAGAACTGCTGCATTATTCATGGCCGCTATTTCCACAGTACACTCCTGTCTTATGATTACAGCCCGTCACGCTTTCCCCCTCCTCTCCCTCCCCACTTCTCTTGCACTTTCATGTTTCTAGTTGCTTTGCAGACTAAAAGGTGTGTCTCTTTGAAGTCCTAAAGGAGGAAGTATTCTGTCATGACGGGAACATGCAATACCAACAAACTTTCCCTGTGTGTCTGATGAACAAGGCAATATTCCCCTTTCCGCATATGCATTTAACGCCAGCAGCAGTGGAGCTGATTTTACTTGCATGTTAAAAGAAAAGAAAAATACATCCACTCATCTTCCCTAACTGATAGCCAAAGGGAGCAATTTGCTAGCTAGCTTGAATATCTTATATCACAGTAGTCTATTGCTTCAAATTTTATGCTGTAGGGGAGTAATTTAGGTAGCATGGACCAACTTTATCCTGGATGTAACAAGAATGAGAACTTTATAAGTCTCCATGGATTGCCTTAGCCCCTTGCATGGTGTCTTAGTAAGTAATAGTTTCAGAGACTAGTAGGAATGCTAAAATCTGCCCCCCGTGGGAGAGCATTATATTTTCCATGTCTTTGTGGTACATTACTTCCATTTGAATTTAAATG
Source organism: Tinamus guttatus (assembly GCF_000705375.1). The sequence continues at coordinate 102,774 of NW_010586990.1, read as the reverse complement.
AGTAGCATCAGCTTAGAACCAAGAGATAGTATATGAAAAAAAAAAGTATTTTGAGAGTATCCGCTGAATAAAAATAAGAATTGTGCTGAAGATTTGACCTTGCAAATATTTACGTACAGCACTATGTTACTAATCCTGTCCAAGCCATTTCGGTGCCAAGGGATGCGGGTTGTTAGGTCAGGGCCACCTTTTCTCGGTGAGGGCATCCCAAGCCATTCCTCCCTGCTCTTCTCACCCAGTAATAACAAGACAAACTCTAAGCTTTACAGTATATTTAAAAACAGCGTCACAGGAGGAGAAGAGATGGAGAAGTAATTTTCCGTCTCCAGTAAAGGTTTTCACTGTGACATTTCCAGGAACATATGGCCCTTCCTGTCCATCCTCACAGGGCTTCCCAGCCCAAACTCTGCAAACTAGGAGGTTTGCAGGAGAAGTTTGGGTGCTTTTTTGGACCCAGCTAGCTGCATCTTCTGAGCTTTGCATTCCTCTCCTGGACTGCCCATCAGTGCAAAGATCATGATATATATATATTAGAACACATATGTTGAGGAATCCGACCTTCCATGCAAGCTGCTGGGATGCTGCTTTGTTCATTGAATTTCCTAAGGACCCTGTCATTCAGTAACCACCATTCCATTCCTCTTCCTCTCCAAGATGAGTTTTTGGGAAAAGGGGACGTAAATGTGGGAAGCAGAGCAGGGAAGAGGTGAGACCGAAGCATTAGTCAAACAAGGGGCTCGGAGAGCATATGGAAAATGGGAAGGAACAAATTTTGTCTGTAGTGTATGGCCTGCAGCGTCAGGGCTGGGGTGGCTCCAGCATTGCAGAGGATGCAATGGAGAAGCTTGAGCTGTAGGACAAAGGGGCCGTGCGCCCCCGATGCTGCATTTGCAGGGGCTGTGTCTGGAACCAAAGAGTTATTTTTGGTGTGTGTTAGACAGGGCTGCGGCTGCCAAGCAGACAGCTCCCGACCTAGCAGCAGGTATCCCCGGAGAGAGCAGTTTGCAAGCACAGCAGCTACCTGAGGCCGCGTTTCCTGCTGTTCCTAGAAATCCCCCCTCCTTGGCCCCGGCAGCAGCACTTCCAGGAATGATTCCTCCATCTCCCGTTCTGCCGCACGTGGAGCCAGAGGCCGTTTTGTTTGTGGATCCCCGAAGACTGGAGGGGAGCATCCGACCTCGCTAAACAGCTCCACTAATGAAGCTGCCGAGAGTAATGAAACTGAAGCAATATCTGCTGTGATATTTAGAGAAGGACATGCTGGGGATAATTATGCCACTCAGCTCTCTCTCGCATGCAGACCTGTGCTTTTACCTGGGTGGATTGAGCCCTTGCAAGCAGAGGGACCGTCCTCTGCATCCCCTCAATGCTCCGTAGCTCATCGGCTGCCATAACCCAACTGCTGTTGCCCCCATTACAGAGTCATGAGAGGTCTTCTGTGATACAAGATCATCTCAAATGCATCTGTGAATCAGAAGCATTTTTTTTGTTTCTTTTTTTTCTATTTACCAGTCTTGCAAAGGGAGAAGCATAACTGTGGTCTTCAAATCTGCAAGCGCAACCTGCAGAGGGAAAAAGAGTTACTTGGCCTGTGGCTTCCTAGAGCATGGGAGACATGAGCTGGGTGTTTGGAGGTCTTTTGGACAGTTTGGTTTGGGAGTGGACTGAACGTGGTGGTGGTGAGAGCTGCCAGGGCCCGTTGGAGATGTCTGCCCGTGGCATTGCAGGTAGCGGTGAGCTGAGACCCAAGATCCTCCCTGGCCCAAGTCCCTCTGTTTTGTGAAAAGGCAGGACCATTTCATACCAATCAGCAGAAATCTTAGAGTTTTTTTTTTTTCTTTTGCTCAGGGAGAAAAGGAACTGGACTTGGCAGCTTTGAGTATCATTAAGGTCTGCTTTACAGAGGCATCTTCCAGGCAAAGTGATTTCCTTCATGGAGCCATATTGCAGTTCAGTGATTACATAAATAACCATGTTTTCATTTCAAGGCTGCAATTAATGGTCCTGGAGGTACTATGCAGCTGTACTATCCTCTTCAAGCTCTTTCAGTCCTTCAGAGACTCTTGATTTTTTCCCTACTGCCCCCTACTCACTTATTTTTAATGATATTTAGAGCATTTAATAACTAACTCCAAATTGTCTTGAAAAGCCACTCTGTTCCTGCATACGGCTGGGCTGTATCTCTTTGTTAGTCCAGGTGGGTTATCCCCCTCCAAGCGCCAGGGGAGCCAGCACATAGTGTTTTTTAGTGTCCAAAAGCACATAGCTTTTGGAATTCAGGAAGGGTTTTTCTTTACCTGCTGGGTTTCAGTTCTCTAGGCCAGGTACTGCCAAAAACTGAAACCTGCCGGTCCCTGCAACTTCTGTATGGAAAAAAAAAAAAAAAA
>NW_010586990.1:78042-95699 GCF_000705375.1 Tinamus guttatus | reverse complement strand
GCTGGGCCGTGCTGTGCCATGCCGTGCTGTGCCGTGCTGTGCCATGCCGTGCTGTGCCGTGCTGGGCTGTGCCATGCCGGGCTGTGCCGTGCTGTGCCATGCCGTGCTGTGCCGTGCTGGGCTGTGCCATGCCGTGCTGTGCCGCTCAGCGGGTCTGGCCAGGCTGGGCACAGAGGCAGCACGTGGGCTGCTGCCGGCTCCCTCTTCTCCATCCCCACTCGTGTCCAGAGTTACGCACCTGCTCAGCCGCGTTGCTGGACACAGCTCACACCGTGTGTGGGCACAGGGCTGATCCGCCAGGATTTTCTGTGGAGCATTTGGGGAATTGCTCCGACTTAGCTTTGACTTTTTTGGAATTGTTTGCAAAGACTTGAAGAGAAAACAGAAAATCCAGACAAAGAGAGATAGTCCCTCAGGGGCCTACACAAGGAAGATGTCTTTCCACGGATTCCTGTGTTTTCATTTAACAAACCTCAACCACGTGTGAAGGGTTTGGGCTGTCTCTGTGGGACAAGCGACCTATGGTCAGCGTTGCTTTCCCCGGAGCCAGGGAGAAGGAGCATCAGAGTAAGCAAAGCAGCCCAAAGTGCTCCGAGACTCCTCGGTGATTCTGCAGGAATTCAGGCCATTCGGGGGATCGCGAGCTGCGGATCCTCCCATTGGGAAGGGGCAGCGAGGCCCCACAGAGTCCCCGGCCTCTTCCCCAGCACTGTGGCCCTGCAGCAGCAGATCAGTGTAACCTGCCTCTACCAGTCTGTGCATTTAATTCAGTTCCACACACACACAAAAAAGGGAAAAAAAAGGAGAGAGGGTCCTCGGGGCAATGAAGCACGTCTTTATGTCTTTGCCCTTTACTTTAAAGTAGATGACATACCTGGATCCTGGGAGTGATTTTCACCATCAAGACAACACAGGTTGAATTTGGCCTTGAGACAATCACAGTTACATCCCTCAGTGATTTGGCTCTTCCTGTCCTCTTACAGATGAAGGTTATTAAATACTCCTGTGCAACGCTGGGATGCTAAGCACATGTGAGCAGCAAAGCTCGCATCGAGTTCAGTGAGAAAAGAGCAGATGGGACTTTCCATATAGCCTTGCAGATCCTTTTAACAGAGCACTGTAAATGAGGTTATTAATTACATCAACAAGAAGAATCGCATCAGGTACCTTCTATGGTGTTTCATGGCTTGCAGAGCTAGAACAAATCCTCTGAGTCAGCAGTCTCCAGTGGGTTTGAACATGAGCTTAGGAGCCAGGAACACCTGGTTCCTTTATCAGCTTTGATACAGACTCATCATCGGGCTTCCAAAAAGTCCCTTGAAGTTGGTTTCTGGCAGGTACTGACCAACCACTGCTGCTCAGCACATCTGAAACCAGCCCAAATGGGCCCTTCAAAAACGCAGCCAGAGGCTTCTTTGAGCTCACTGAATGAAAGGCACATGGTGAATGCAAAGTTTATTATATGTCTACCGTGTAATGTCATGTGGACTCATAAATACTGCAGAGCTTCCAAAGACATAAAATCTTATCTGTAGTAAACACATTCTGAAGCTTCTCACTGAATTACTCTAAGCCTCTGACATCCCTCTGCAGATTTTGGTTGGTTTTTGGCCCTGGAAGGTATTTGTAGGCTGCTGCCATATTCCTCTACTGAACGTCTGCCAGAGCCATCAGTCCAGGCCCTTCTGTTACCAACACAGCAGATGCACTTAACTTACGAAGCCCAGAGTAAGCAAACCTAAAGTGTTTAATCTATTATTAATCAGTCAGCTGCAGAAATGATAGGACTCTGGGGGACCCGAGAGAGACATCAATATTTATGGGCTCATTAGCAAATGACACTTTTTTTTTAAGAGACAACAGGAGTATGAAGGATGTTTATGTTTCATGTCATTCCGTAAAGAGGTAATGTCATGTTTTGGGACAGGAGGATTCAGAACAAGATATTTAATATTTATCACAAAGTATTGAAACTTTGAGTGCACTTCTGTTCTTTTGGTCTTGAATTCAAGAACTCACCTTCTCTAGAAGCAATGAACCAAGCAGTGCAAGCTGTCATTTAGGACTTTCAAAGTCCAAGACTATAATATGTCAATATATTCTTAATTCTATTAGCCAAGTTGAATTATATCAATTCTATAAAAGAGAGGCAGTGAAATATGATTTCAATCCCAAAAGAACCCTGCTTATTACAGGCAGCTTTCCTGGATTAAGTTAGACTATGCAATTGATCCTATAAAGTTTCTCCTTCCTAGTGTCTCTGCAGTTCTTGCGACATTGAATGGTGTGGATTTCAATATAATTGTTATCCCTGATACAGAATCTTTTCAGCTTGTTTATTTTTTCCTTCATATATTCATGAGTTGTCTTTTTCATACACTACAGTTTTAGTTTTGTCTTTCTTTAACCAAGTTTCATCTCTTAACTGTCTTCTGGAATCCATCCCCTTTTGTCCTCTTTGCAGGTTGTGAGTCTTTGCTGAAGATCTTTTTGCTGGAGTAGAATAACCTCTCTCATCTCGAGGTCACTTTAATGCCATCATCATTACAGTTGACTCTTTGTTGAACGTTATTTTCTTCTGTTTCGTGCAGGAAAGAGCACAGGAGCAGAGACACAAAACTCCAACAGAGAATGAGAGGATAAATTAACTAAATCAGAAAATAGCACTGTGAACACAATATAATTCATAAAAGGAGCAAAGAGGATGAGAGAGTACATTTCAAAGGAAAGAAAGAGAGACCAGCCCTCAGCCAATGTATGTTGGCAGAGTTCCTTGGGATCAGTGATCTCATCTCCTGTCCCTCCCGTAACCCTTCTCAGTCCTGGGCTCCCTTTGCTGCCCCTTAGTCTGGACTCAGGCCCAGGCTGGTGAGGTTTCTGCCTGCTCATTTGTTGCAGGGTGAATTAATGCTCCCCATACCTCATCTTCTTATTTAAAAAGAGCCGGTGCTGGCTCCCATTGAGCTGTGGCCAGGGACAGTCCCCAGTATCTCATTGCACAAAGTTAGAGAGACTCCAGTTAGCCCCCACACCAGGGCACTGCTGCACCCGGCATCACTGCAGGTAATCCCAGATTTCCACCTAGAGAAGATTGAAAATGCATAGAAAAATTTACCATGCAAAATGCGACTTTGTCAGGAAAGAATTTTCCCCCTTAAGAAAACAGTAGTTTCAATAAATGTTTACTATCATTTTGCTACTGCAAATCTGAAATAAAAGGTAAATGTGGAGATTTCTATGTATGCTCACACTTTTTTACCAGTTTGCCACTTACCTCCCACCTACCAGTTGGAAAACAGAAAAAAAAAAGCAGCCGAGTGTGATGCCAATCTCCACCTATTTTCATATTTCTCTCTGTGTTGCCTTTTTTTTCATGGATAGGGGAAAAATGAATAGAAATTTTAGAACAGAGAAAAAATATATTTTTTTATCAGTTTCCCTTACCAAAATGAATATAATATGAGACAATGTAAAGTGGCACTAAACTAACCATTCTTGCTTCATTTTGAGCTTTCCCTCAGGAGGAAAACCCTGAAGATGTTTGTGTGTGTCTGTGTGTGTTATCTTTTGGAACGAAGGCATGAGTAAGTAGCTCTATGGGCCGTATTTGCTTTGCGTGGTCTCGTCCGAGCGGCCTGGTTGTAGAAGGAGGCCGAGCTGCAGTTCCAGAGGAGCCGGTGTACGTTCCCAGAGTCTGGGGATTTGCATTCCCAGAGTCCGCATTCCCAGAGCTGCGCTCGGCAGGACCCTTCGCCTCCGCAGGGCCGCGCTCCCGGTTGATGCCGTGGCGCGTGCGGGCGCTTCCGAGCACCCTCCCATCTGCACGCCTTTCCGAGGAGCTTGTTTCACCTCCGTGCAAATGGAAGGCACCTTCATATCCCATTCCTCTCTTGCCCGGCGCAGCCGGTGTCCCCATCATTTGCTGCATGCAGGTGTAGGAGAGAAAAGCATCAGGCGCCCTCGCTCCTGGGAGGGAGCAGCTTATGCAGCAGCACTGCTGCTCCACTAAACATTCACTTCCCGTGTTTTTCTGCTTTACAGATGTGTCATTCCTATCAGACGTGTCAGGTGTGCGGTGTATCTAGAGACAACTCAACAGTAGAGGCGGGAGACCCTGGGAATGCAAATCTGTGTCGATGAAATGTGAGCGCGTTTTCTTGGTGCTGCAAAGTGGCTGCCCGGGTGCTGCAGCCTGCGGCACCGTGCGGGATGCGGGGCCCAGCTCCGGCCGTGCCGCTGCGATGGGGTGAGCCTGGAGCTGGGAGCACACAGGGACCTTGGGAAGGTGCCCCCGGCTCCAGGCCGTGCTCCCCGCCGGCAGCGCCGCGGCTCCGCATGGAAACCCGCTCTGGTTTCGCTCCGCTGCTCCCATGGGGAAGCAATTCCAGAGCAGCTCTCCTCCGGTGGTTACAAATCTGCCTGTGGTTTGCAGCCTGCAGTTATTTGTGACTAGTTTATTCTCGCTTGTTCTCGTGCCAATGTTGTCCTCTAGCATCAATAGCTCTTTGCTAGTGTTTACCCTGTGATGGTTTTATAGAGTGCAGCCCTCTGCCTTCGCAGCCATTGTCCTCGGAGCTGGACATGCCAGGGCTTTTTAACCTCTTCTCCTGAGACAAGCTCTCCACTTTCCTGCAGGGTTACCCGCACGCCTGGGGTTTTACCCCCCGCCAAATATCTTACGTACATTAGTTGTTCTGGGTAGAAAAGTGCCGATCGCAGGTTCACATGTGTGTGTCCATGGAAAGTATATTTCAGGAAGGAAGACCATGGCATGCGTACAATGCACAGCAGAGTTTGTGAGCGCGCGCGGCGCTGTGAGCTGCTGCACGCGGCCGTGCGGGGGTATCGTACGTAGCACCGCGTGCGCGAGGCTCTCCGAAAGGGATTGCTCGGTGTGCGAGGGGGCCTTGCAAGGAGGGTTTAGAGGTACGAGGCACTGGGAAGGATTAGTCTGTGTGAGAAAGCGTGCGCGGGTTTCAGAGAGGAGCCGCGCGGGTGCTGCGTGTGCCGCACGGAGAGCCGAGCTCCGCGTCCGGGGCGATGGGGATGGCAGCGTGCGAGCGCGCGGCGTGGAAGGGAGGGCCCAGCTGACGGGGGTTAGTGTGTGTGTGTGTGTGCACAAGTGTGTGCCCCGTGCAAGCATGGGCACACGGGTGCCAGCGTGGCTGCGCGCTGGCGAGCAGGATTGGATGCTCAGTGTGCAGCAAAAGGGACCCGGGGGGCTCACGCTGTGCCTGTGCTCAGCACCCATGGGGACCGGCCGGTGACAGCGCACGTGCCCATGGCCATGGATGTGCCCCAGGGATGCTCCGAGGGTGCCCGCCTGCAGGACGAGGTCACAGGGAACAGGATGGAAGGAGCACGGGGCGCTGCGGAGCCTGGCGCGGAGCGCGTGCGGTGTGGGTGACAGAGTGGGGATTAAGCTGTAATGCAGTAAGAGGCATTAGTGTAGCAGGAGGAGGATTAGCAGCCGGGAGACAGCGGGAGGAGGAGGCTGACAGCTCCGAAACCGCCGTGGACACAGCAGGAAACGTCACCCCGTGAGCAGGGCGAGACAGGAGCCTGGGCCCCTGCGCAGGGGCTGCAGGTGCAGGGCAGATTTTCCGCGTTTTTCTGGAGCACTTTTCCCCGGGAAACGGGGCTCTGAGAGCCACGGGGCTTCCAGCCCATGAGCACTGACCTCCTGCTCCCCCTCTGTGGTCTCTGCTGCCGGCTCCGTGTCCCCTCCGGCTGGGAAGGGCCATGGTAACAACCTTGGAGCAATTTACAGGCGAGGACCCGGGCAGGAGTGCTGATTTCACCCTGACACTGATTTTATTTCTAAACATGTTGGCTGAACGTTAAAACTTTGTCCCTCTTATGCTTTTCCATTTGAAAATCAGGGTGTTTTGTCAAAATCAGCAACTTCCTCTTTTTGATCAAACCTGTTTTCATTTGGAGGAGAAAAAAAAAGTGGCGAGGACAATTTTAGTTAGCTTTATTGTCTGCAATATGCCTGAATTGGAGCAGTTCAGTATTAGATTTATCCCAGAAATATTTAAAGTAAAGCCTACTGAGCTTTGTATGACAAAATGCACTAAAATAGGTGGGTGCTTAGGGTGATTTTTCTTAATAAAAATGGTGATCCTTTGCTTGTCCAGCAGACCATTTGAATGTTTGCAGTCTGGCTTTTGGAAGATCACTGCAAGGTGATCAGGTGCTTTCTAGCTTTCAGGAATATATTTATTTTGTAAGAAAGAAGGCTAAAGCATAAATAGCTGTAAACTAGGTACTAGGTGCTGCATAAATAAAAAGAGACTGTGGAAGATCTCAAAACAGAAATGAAGTCTAGCTTTAGCACCAAAGGAAAAATCCTGTAGGAACAAATTCCCCAAATATAGAGAAGATTCTCTATCAAATGGAATCTGTGTGTCTTAGGAAGGAGCAGAGTCAGTTTTGGCCAGGGTGGCCAGATGCACTGCACTGCCTGCAAACCAGTGCGTGCACAAGGCCGGGCACCAGCTCCCTGTGCCCTGCTGCAAGCCAGGCCAGGCCCTTGCCATTAGATGGATTTCTGGCTTCAAAAGTTAACAAATCAGGAAATAATCCAGAGGCAGCCAAAGGACCGGCATTTGGGGGCTGTAGTTTTGTTCTGGGAAGGTCTCCAGCCTTCATGTTTGGCCTTAGTTTGGCCTTAGTTTAAAAGCTCCGTTTCAAAGCGCCCGCTCGACAGCTGGTCACGAGATCCCAGCTCTTGGGTGAGGTGCCAAGGCTGCCCGTGCTCCAGAGGAGCATCCCGCCTGCTGCTGTGCTGCTTTGCTCTGCTGGCAGCACCTTCCCCGCCACAAGAAACGATGGGCCAGGAGAACAAGCAGGGCCAGCGCTTGTGGGCATGGTGATGCCCAGGAGCCGTTCTCCATTTTGTCTTTTGCCAAAAGAGACTTCCAGGAGAAACGTGAACAGAGATGGCTTTGGTTCCACACCTGGTTTCTTAGACCATTTCTGCTCTCCTTCCTTGGCCTCTCTCGCAAGGCCCTTTTCCGCTCCCATGCAGAAGGGAACTCTTAGGGCCCATTCAGCTGGACCAGAATGCACAATCTTTTCAGTGTAGTCCAGACAGTCTAACAGGAACATTACAGAGGGCTTCACTCATTCTTGGTCGTCTGAAACACCTGGAGATGAGTCCTCATGTGCTCTTTGTGGCCAGGGTAGCTCACAGCTCACTCTGTTATCCTCTCACGCTCATTTTGTGTGGAAATAGCACATCTGTACTAAAAAGAGCACAGACAAGCGGATCCCCAGATCTTCCGTCTATGGCTATGGATGAGGGAGAAGAAGAAAGAGGGGAAGAGTATTTCCATGGTCACAGCTGAGTGGGGCGCGCTTGGTTCTTCTCTCAGGGTTGTTGTGTGGCCCTGTACAAGTGTGTGTCTGTCTTCCCAACTCAGAAATGAGATTCAAACCCTCCGTGGAGGATCGACTGCCTGGCCTCAACTAGTGAGGTTTGAAAAATTCCTTCTTACTGAAGACTGGGCAGTGTTGATGGAAGAAGAGGGATGAAGTGTTCTTGTCTCTGTTCACTCAAACAGGACCGAGTAAGCTGGAAGGTCCATTTCCATTCCCCAGCTTTTTAGAACAGTCATGAAGCCCTTGGATCTTTGGATTCCTGCACCCAACTCCCCTTCCCATCCTTCACACTCTGTTTCATCTTTTTCCTTTATTTTCTTTTAAAACCCAGCTTGATTTTGAAATTAGGCTGGCTGTTCCCCCATGAATGAACCCAAAACTGGGATCTCCTTCCCCCCATCCCCTTTATACCCTCCCAGCTCTCACATCTCCTCAGGTTTCTGTCATTTCCCACACGTTTCCTTTGAAGGATTTTCCAATAAGAATGTCAGAAGTTTTTTAAGCGTCTTTTATCACAAATTCCCTTTGGTTTCATGCCTAACAATGCTTCTGAGGAGGACCTTGGTGACCAGTGCTCAAGCACACGTGAATCAAGGACACTTCACAAGCAAGTCACAGCTGACTGCACTCACAAATCAGGTCCTGCATCCCTGCAGCCTCGCTCAGGAAAGATGTTGTGTTTCAGAGCTGACAAAACTAGCCCACATACAGACCTAGTGCAATGCTGCTGGCCTCAATGTAGTTACCAGGGGGACTGTAACATAGACAACAGCTCCACACTGAAGAAAGGGTTTCCTAGATGTCTAATTTGTGTTGTCCCTGCATAGATTATTATTTTTGACCAGGCAGAAAGTGGGTGATTTTCTTGTTACTCCCCTCCTTCTCTTGCAGGACACTGCAAGCAGCTGTGGAGCAGCCACACGTCTGTACAGCAGTGCCACCAGGGAGCACCCATGGACGTGGGGCACCTCCCGTGAGCCAAACCCACCCCATAACACCTCAGTTCCTCCAGGCTAGGCCAACTCAACAGGCAATACCCGAAAAACTTCAGATTTCAGAGTGCCCTGACGAAACCTATCCCAGGAGACCGGCTTTGTAGGAGCATCCTTGCAATTTACGTGAGTTAGAGCCCAAATTTAAAAGGTTGCATACATCATAGGGCTTCCTTGTACGCCTGGATAACAAATCACTTTAAGATCATTCTAACAGCTCTTCTTTAAGGAGGAGTGGTAGTTGGCTTGTTCATTTAAGCACATTTTGGACATGCTACTCAGGTTCTCAACTGATTCCACTCTGCTGTCAGCCCTGGTAGTGTAAGGAAATGCTTGCACTGAATAAGGAAATGTGCCGCAGATGTTCACAGCCGTGTTGTACAGAGGCAGTCAAAATTAATTTCTCTGGGAGAGAAATTCATTTCTCCCAGAGAAATTAACCTTTTCTCCAAAAGGAGGGTCAGGATACAGAGGGAAGGCTACACATTCCTCTCTGCTACAGTGTGTTGAAGTAGAGAAATAAGAAAGAAAATCACAGCCCTCGCTGGTTTCGCTAGGACAACCCTGAAGATGTAAATCCCAGGCTTTCACATTGCACCCCTGTCTTGTTGTGCACGCCTGGAGGAAACTGTGCTGGAGCCGAGTTGCTCCCTCCAGACCAGGCCTGTGTCGTGTGTGGTTCTGCCACTGCTGGCAGTGACTTCTGCCCTGGAAAACCTCATTGTACCTACAGTTCATTTTCCTTTGGAGGTTCCTACGATAAATGGTGCCTTCATTAGCTTAATTAGGCATCTAGCCCACTTTGAATGTATCGTTTGAGTCTTTTACATAGTGCAGTTTTCCCGGTTTTCCTTGTGGAAGCTAATCGGACACAGTTGTGTCTTGCACTTCCGAAATATTTGCTAAATCCAGGGAGTTATTTGTGCTCCTTGAAAAAGCAGCGCTCCCGGCGTCCCCTGCTCAAGCCCTGCATGACCCCGCGTGGCTGGCAGCTCTCTGCAGTTTCACACACCCGTGGATTTTATCAGAGTCATCTCCCTGCAACATCAACCAGGGACTTGTTCAAGACCTGGTGGATAGTGAAGGAGTCTCTCTGACACTTGGGGAAAGTGGTGCAAATCAGCATCCTCACGCCTGCTGCAGCTTTCCTGCCTAAAAAAGTGTTTTATGGGCAAAATTTCAACTGAGAAGCTGTGGGGTTTTCTCAGTAGCTGCCTGAATCTTGTTATACTCCTTGGTTTACATTGAATAGCTGCTTGAGACAGAAGCTACGTGTGTATGTAGAGTGTCACTGCACAAGTGATGGATGACCCCAAGTTTCTGACAGCTTTCCTTGCTGTGCTCTCACTGGCCTCCCCGCGATTTGCATTTATGCAGAATGTTTTACATGATCTCTCTTGCTCTCTGCAGCTCTCCAGAGAGACTCCTTCTTCCTGAGCTCAGAAAGGCTTCCAGAATGGGAAGCGGTAGAGGAGAGTAGGGACTGTTTGTGTGCAATGAGACGTGTCAGGAGGAAGGCGAGCGCTTGGGATGGTTTCCTGGGATGGAAGAAACGCTCAGCAGCTGCTCCTGCCTCGTGGCCTCCCCTCCGTGCAGAGTGATGATGATTTCAGCATGGGACCTGTTCGCTGTGAGAGATGACTTCCAGGGATCCTAGAGACTGTAATTCTAACAAGCTCCTCTGGCATGTTGGTAAAATGACAGAGACTTCACACATGTAGGAAAATCTTGGATTCCAGTTTATTTCCAGTTAAATCCTTGCTGGGTCCCAGGTCGGTGGTTGTGTGGACTTGGTGTTTTGGATCCTGTGCACACTGGGGCTCCAAGGCTAACCCTAGCAGCGGCGGGGCAGAAAGCAGAGCCCTCCCTGCTCCCCTCTCGCTGCTATCAGTAGGTATTAGTAGGTACAGGAGGGAAGGTGCTCTCCACACCACAGCTGTGTCCAGCAGCCCTTTAACGAGCATCATCTCTCTATAGAGGTTCCATCTGCACGTTACCTAGATGCACTTCATGTAAACTGTTTGTTCCACCACCCACAACAAGGAATTTGCACAGACGTTTCACCAGAGACCATAAAATTACAAACCATAGGTCCAGATCTTGCCATCTGTCACAGTTCTGTATTCCTGCTCCCCAGACAACACAGTCTCCCACCAGGTTTAAAAGATCCCAAGCTTAAACTTGTTTGTTTGGGATTTTTTAAAAACCTGGTGCTCAGAAGCATTACAGAAATAAAAGTCTGGTAGCTATTATCATTTATTGCCCTTGCAATGCAGACAGGATTAAAGCTGTTCTAATGTCAGGGAAGAAATGGTAATATTCCCCCTGACATTAAGTAGGCCAGAAGAAAGCTATGAACACAATGGAATGGAACATTAATGTGAAAAATAAAAATAAAAACCCTACAACAAATGACTATAGCAAAGAACCATGGAGGGAGGCACTTAAACCCACAAAAGCCAGTGCTGCTCTGGGATGTCAAAGGCCTTTGTCATTCTGCACCTACCTCAACCCTTGCTGAGGTGTTAAATGGGGTTTCAAAACCACTTGTGCTTTCATAAACCTTAGATGAATACAATATACACCTAGTAATACAAAAGGGTTCTGTTATTGAGAGTTAACCCTTGCATGCCAGGTATAGCTTGCTGGGTTTGTACTTTTGGTGCTTCCTTTTTCAGAAGGCTCCAAGGGCTCCATTTATTGCAGAAAACTTAGTGATTTGGGATCAGTGATGGCACGTGAAGAGTTTTGTCTGCTATCTTAGCAGATGCCTGTAATGCAGCCTTAAATGTGTGTGTGTGTATATGTGTATATATATATATATGTATACAGGAATGTTCATAAATAAAGTGGCAGACACCCGGGATGAATGCCTCATCCCCCTTCAGACCCCTAAGGACAAGACACTCAGTCACGTATGTGGGAGGTTTTCTTTGAAGAACTTCTCGTCCCGGATAAACACAAGTTCCTCCTCGTTTCCTGGCCCCGGCTCCGAGGACAGAGGCTGTTTCTGGGGCGAGGGGAGGTTGGAGATGCTTTCCCACCGCACACCTTGAACCCGACGCTTTTGGTCCGGTGCTTTTTATTCTTGAATGAATGGGAAGTCAAATGCTAGAAAGGCCAATGATAAATTGCCACCAGAGGGAAACGTGTGTGCCCTCTGGCAGGCTGCATCGGGCTGAGCGGTGCTTTAAAGCACAGCACACACAGGACATCACTGCTACACAACAGATCGAGTAGGATGGGGAAAATTCTCCTGACCCTCCCCTTCGGTCCCTCCTTCTCCTTTGTTTTACTTTCCATGGGCAGCCAGCCATATCATCCCTCTCTGCTGGGGAGGTAATTCCCTACTCCAAGGAGGCCATTCAAGGGCTGGCTTTACTGTTATTTAAACCTGTCTCTTACAGAGGATCGTGCCCTGCATCCTGCCCGCACATGCACAGCCGCAGTGGCATCAGTGGCAGGTCCTTCTGCATGGGGAGCAATGGGGCAGCTGTGACCCCGAGCCACGTGGAGCCCGTCTCGGTGCCCACGCAGCCCGACGGGCGCTCGGGACACACCGGAGCCCCTTGCTCTGGAAGCACACGTGCCCTGCAGTTTAACAACAGTCATATTTCTGGGTTTTGTTTTTGCTTTTCTCTTGTCAACTTAAAAAAGTCACTATCAAGAAAGGTAGTTGCTTCTTTAAGAAAATAAAACGATCTTTTTTCATCTGCTTCCAATGCAGGGATTAAAAGGTGGACATGCTAGGGCTGTGCCCAGTTTGACCTAACAGTTTCACACCTGCTTCATCCAGGTGCAGCTGACTCTGGAGGCTGAAGAGCATCAGGGGTCTGATGCCAAGCAGCTCATTGCTGGCAGCTGAGGAGTTGTGTGCTCAGAGGTGCCTGGGCTGGAGGAAGGGCTCGTTGCATGCATGTGTTTTGGCAGGCTGCTTGGCTCCTTTGAATAGAAAGAGGTGGGGTGTGAATAAATTAAGTTGTTAAGTTCCAGCCTGCTGTCAATAAAACCTGAAAGTTTGTTGTGTTAGGTTAGTAGCATGCAAGGATAAGGGCTTACGCACTGTAGCACAAAGCAATTAAAAGATGGAAATTTAGAAGTAGGAGTGGAAAAAAAGTAAAAAGAAGGATGCAGAGAGGAAGGCGAATGGGCTCGTTCTGGCTGCACGGGGAGAGCAGGCTGGGGGCAGGGGGTGGTATCGCCCTGCAGCGGGAGCAGCTCCGTGCGCCGATCCGGGCTGCGGGATCTGGAGCCTGTCCCAGGTAGGCGCCCTCGGTGCGAGCTGTCGGAAACAGAAAGGAGCCCTGCGTGCAGGGCAGAACTCACTGCCCCTAAATGCTGCCTGGGATCCCAAAGCAGGAGCACAAAGTGCAGCCTGTGGACACGGGGCTGTGCGGGCCCTGCTGTCACCGCTAACCAGGTGACACCCCTTCCCTCTCGTTGTTCTCGTGCCCTGTCGTGGTGATAACTACGTTTTTGTGGTTTCCACCGTGAAATAACCAGGCGCAAAGTTAGCCTGCTCTTCAGTCACCTGCAAATCACAAATTTGGCTCCTGATTGTGTAAATTACAGCAATATATTCAGCTGCTCAAAAGAATTTTATCATGTAAATTAAAAATAAAGACTCACAAGGCATGTTTGTGATGAAAAATTAAAAAGTAATGAGCTGATGGCGTGAGGAGAGAGGCTGATACAGGTTTGCTGTTAAAGAAGATCTTGGTGGTTATCTTCATTACATAGCTGGGAGAAGTAGTGCATCTATCATAAATGAGCTCCGTACCTGGGGCAAGCTTAAGGGTGATGTTATTAGGAGCAGGAAATAATCCTGAAAAGCAGCAACAATGTAGCTGAGAATATTTATGGAAATGCTATTTTCTCAATTAGCGGTAACAATATGAGTCTCAGGAACGTTGTTCCTCACAGGAGCACGTCGCAGACTAATAGATCAGTTTGGCTTCTAAACGGGCACATCTGTTAAAACGCAGAGCAAATTTGGGTCTACTTATGCAGACGTTTTTATAAGGCAGAGGTTGTGGGCCCAAAGTTAGAATTAATGAGATGACAGTTAAGAAAGGTGTCCCTTCGGCAGACGGTGACACCCTGCACCCCAGCAGAGGAAACATTTGTCTTGGAATCTCCTTTCCAAAGAAGCCCAGAGTCTGGCAGCAATGGCTTCAAAACAGACACTTAAAAATCCTTATCAGAACCCAAGGCTTGCACTGAAGATAGTCACAGACTTTAATGTCTAGAAAAACTGCCGTGAACAGATATAATGCATTAGGAAAAGAAAAGAAGCTATTGAAGACAAAACACATTTCATCTGCACTGAGCTCTTCTTTATGTGACACGTTTGCTTCCTGCCACCGCTTATCCTCCCCACCCGCCTTGCTCTGCTCTCTTTGCTCTGTTTTAGTAATGCAGCTCTTCCAGCCTAGAATGGAGTGTTGTGCTGACCCAAGAGGCAGCAATGCGCCGTGTTAACGTGCTCTGGTTTTGCTGCTCTGTTCTTTGCCGTTGTTGCAGCTATGCCACGCTCTTGGAGTCAGCTTTTCCTCTTGGAGCACTATGTGCAGAACGACCAATATGATATAAAAGACCGTGTGCTAGAGAAGCAAAACCAAAATTGGTTCAGGTCTCATCCTTCACCTCCTTTTCTAATAGAGCTGTCACATTGCCATCTATAGTAATCCTGCTTTAATATTTATGACTGTGCTTCACACATGGGGAGCAAAATGAGGGCACATTTTTGGTTTTCTTTCTCATTATAGGCGGTTAGGTGGAAGTAAGAATAGCCAGTCTTCCAGAGCCTGTGGGTCCCTTAGCAAGAAAGCCAGGCTGTCCTGCAGCTCTAAACCCATCATAGACCTGCTGGTGATGCGAGTTAAACTGCCCTAAAGCCATGAAGGGCCACATGGGTCACCCAAAGGCTCCAGGGAGAGAGAATTTGTCTTAAAAGACTACCATGTTAAAAATGAAGCAGGGTGGGAAGGTCAGAGCCTTTCATACAACTGGAAAATGCAGAAGAGCTTCCAGGCCTTTCTCCCAGGTCCCTTATTATTATTATTTCCAAAAAAAAAGAAGGTATTGAATGCAGGGAGCGCTTTGGAAAAGCTGCCCCTTCGCAGCGGGGCACCGGGGCAGGTTCAAGGCAGGAGGCAGCATGAATCTTGCACAGGGTGGGAGCATCGGCACCCAGAGCCCCAGGTAAGGCCTTGTGAAGGGGCCGTACGGATATGTGGGAAGAGACCATCTCTGTCCCGAGGTTCTGGAGCAGACGAGTCCCAGGGAAGGGCAGCCCTTCCTCCACATTACAGGCAAACACCACGTTCATGATTAGATAGAGAGCAAATATGAAGTGGAGCTGGCACCGAACCAGTTTCTCCTTGTACATAGTTTGATCTGGTACCTGCAGGGCCCTTATTAGCCAGGCCCTCCCTCCTAGAACAGCCTACTTCCAACCACAAAACCCCCTTTTCTTTGCAAAGCCATTTGAAGTCCTAATGCACCTGTAGATGGGCCTCTTCTCCTTTTCTGATAATTAGTCATCATTTAAAAGCTATACTTAATTCTCTACTTAATTCTTATTTTTTCTGTCATTCAACTAAACGTGAACATTCCTCAGAGTAAGTATATGTTTAAAAACAAGCAGAACAAACAAGGAGTCTTGACAAACAACTTTCCTTTCCTTTCTTCCTTTTTTCAATAAGTTCAGTGATCCCGTTAGGACCTTTGATATCTGAATTTTCTCTTATGTTTTATAGTGAGGCTGGGCAAGAAAAATGCTTTTCAAGAGTGTAGTGGAAAAAGAGAAGGAGTTTTCAGGACATGAAGTACAAGTAGGTGAGCTGTGGTTTCGGTTGGTCCCTTTTTCTGACAGAGAGATCAAAGTCAATTGCAGATTCCTGAGCCCGTATCTTCTATCATGATTTTAACTATAAAGTGTGCTCAAATGTTGGAGAGTCCTGAGGAGAGATCTGTTGCCATGTTGTTAATTTTTGTTGACAAAAGTACCGTTTCATTTCTGTTTCTTTATCCTCAGCAATCTACAGGGAATATGCATCCCAAATCCAATTTGATCTCAAGGAATACTAATCATTTGTAAACTAGGTCTCAGTCTGAGTCTTTGTATCACTGTTGGATCTTTTAGTTTTCGCAAAATATTTGCTTTCTTCTTTATTTTCCATTTTTTCATTATAAGACTCTGATCTATTTAACTAAGAATTAAATCCATCAGCATAAACAGTGATGAACAGCAATGAAATGTTGAAGTATGAGGGAGGGGAAGAAGATCTTGATGTAAGCAGTGTTGTTTGCCAGCTTCCAAGACAGCTGGAGCAGCAGTAGTGCAGGAAAATGATGGAAAGGGCCACACTTCTGTATCCTTTATACATTTGAAATAGAAACATATATTTCTTGTGATATCACATCAGCCTGATTTGCAGTTGATCCAATATATGGGGCACATCTACTGTCAGCTAAATACATACATGGAATGATGGGGGAGTGTGGAATCTGTTTGGCTTTTCCCTGCTAGAGGAATCTGTGGGAACATGCTGTCGTTGGGATGTGCTGAGGAGATGCGCTCTGGCACCTACGCCGCACCGGAGACTGTGAGGACAAACATTTGGGAGGAGAGCCGAGCTGATCCTCATTGGAGCTGACACTCGCGCTCCTTCGTGGAAGCTGCACCGGCTCCGCCAGCCTCGTGTCGGGTTCTCCATCACTGTGCGAGGGTCGCCTGCAGGCAGGACATGCTAAAAATACCTGGCACGTCGCCCTTCTTGCCCACACTGCGCACACACTCACAGTGAGCAGAGACGGACACGTGGGAGCTGCTCCTTGGCACTGCAGCGGTCCGTGGCTTTGCCTTGCTGCAAGGGCAAGTCTGGACGAGGGAGGAGGTTGGTCCTGTGTCCCAGGCAGATGAAGGCAGTGCCATCCTGTGACACCGGGGCTGCAGGCATTGCAGGGCTGCTCATTAAGAGCCTGCAGAAGATAGGAAGTGGAGATGACTGTTGTATTTCACTCAACATCTGGCCACGCTAATTTTGAGATTTTTTTTTAAAGGCATCTGTTAATTTGGTTTCTGAAATAAGTGCTGTGGGGTGTATGTGGGGTTTTGGTGATCCCTGCTTGTCTTGGAGACTGGATTTCCAAATTGCCTTTTCGTTCCCTGCCTGTCTTGGCCATGGAGAGCAGGAATTTGTGTGCTCCAAATCCCCCCCTTTGCAGTTTTGCATTAGAGGAGTAGCTGATGTGGGGAGGGTGCAGATCCTTGTCGCTCAGGGTCGGGACAGCCGTTAGAGGACTGGCAGGGACCGTCTGGGCTTTTTGGTCTCCTTCAGCAACAGCCACCATGGGTTGTTTGTGGGGAACATCTGGGGATGTTTCATTTAATGAGTTTTTTTACTGCTGTTGGGGCTTTGGGTATTAGCACTGTCTCTGCTACTCGTGTTCCCTAACAGAGGCACATAGCAGCTGAGGCTCCAGAGAACGTAAATGTCTTCAAACAAACTATATTATTGGCTTCCTCCAGGGCTAACTGGGTGAAACTTAATGGTCCATGAGAAACAAGAAGTCAGTAAAAGTGATGTAATGTTCTCTTTAGGCTTTAAATGCAGTGAAATGGTGAAAATGCTGCTTCTGAAGGAAATGGCAGATGAGCAGTTGCCAGGATCTCCTACCAGGCCCCTTCTCCAGCTCTGTCCAAGGACAGCAGTTCCCTTTTTGCATTCCTGTTTGCAGATTGCTAGCAGACTCACACTGTCCTCGCTCTTAGACACTGAATCCTCATTTCCATCCTTCTCTAGAGCCTGTTGGCCCTTTCTACCCACTCCAGTCCCAACATTATTTGAGCCCATGTTCTGGAAAAAAAAACTTTTTCGTTTCCTTTCTCTTTTACCAAAATTCAAACAAGAGATCTAATGTCACTGGCATCTGCCTCTCACATGGGCCAGAACAGATCTCCAGTTCCGAAATATCCCTGTCCCTCCTGAGTGCAGAGACCGGTCTTGAGCACCTGCTCCTTCCCTGACTGGCTGAGAGCTTTGACCAACAATATCTTCCAGAAATTTATATCAGCTCAACAAGGCTTTGTTGCTTTCCTCCTCTTTTTTTTTATTTTTTAGTCTTTCTTGGAAGCATCTGTAAGGGTGTCCAGAGACACCTACCCAGCAGCTGAAGAGAGGCAACACGTCCTGCATGTGCTTTCAGTAGATCCAGCTCTTGAGTTTAAATGTTTTACGTATAGTATACCCATATGAAAAGAGATATCAGAGA
>NW_010586990.1:25405-78025 GCF_000705375.1 Tinamus guttatus | reverse complement strand
GAGTGTGATGATTTTAAGCATGAGTCATGGACGGGGGAAAAATGCATGCTTTTTCCCATCCAAATTCAAGGGCAGGGCTCTCGTGCTCAGCTGGGGGAAGACGGTAGCTGTGACCAGATGTTCAGGACAGATTCCTGGACAGCTGGAACCAGAAGTGAGGACATGACTACCCAGTATGGTTATCTAGCAAAGGGGACCCAGCAACAACATAAGCTAGGTCCCCTCTTTATTCACGTATGCTGCCTGCCACAGCTTTTACCTAATTTTGTTTGTGGAATGGCTGGCTGAAAAAAAATGAGAGTGCTCCAGACACAAGAGAGATCTGGAGCACAAGTTATGGGATGGGCAACACATGCTGGGAATGTCCTAGCCACAAGTGCCAACAAACCCAGTTATGCAGGTGTGAGCAGTCACAGGGAGATAACTGTGCCCTTAATGATCGGGGGAATGTAGTAGTCGTTGCCATTGGTTTTAATCATGATAAACAGCATTTTCTGAGGACCTGTTTGGAACTTTTCTGCAATTAATTGTAACTTTGCTTTAAAATAACAGCGTAGTTATAGACAAGAATAGGTATTTTCTGTTCTTCATCCCCTTGGCCCAGAGGCCAAGATAGCACATGCAAATCATCACGAATGCCTGATTTTTTTTTTTATCCAAGTAAACACTCTTCATTCATATTTACACATTTGGATATGTAAATGTTTCTGCTGTTGATTTTTCACTCGGTTCCCTTCCAAGTCAGAAGCTGAACTGTCCAAATTCAACTAGTAGAGCTAATTACCGGATTAAGTGTAGCTCTATTCTCAGGGAAAGCCTGTCTGTGGCCACCTACTTATTAACAGCTACTTGCATGAGCTTGCAAAGTGTGGCATTATCACAGCCCAGCTGATCAGAAAAGTTAATCTTCTTAGACCTTCCACTGTGATCTTTATCCCTGTTAGGCTTCTTAATTTTTTTTGAAAGGCATTGATAAGACACTTGTGAGTACTGAGAAATGGATGAACTTCTTCCCTACTGGAAAGCAACAACAAAAAAAGAGTTTAAAGTACTTGTTTCCTCTACTCAAGGTTTACAATCTTTCATAATATTAGGAAGGCTTCAGAGCAGTAGATATTAATAAATTTATAAATAGCTATTAATAAATTTGCTTAATAAAGCAAATAGTAAGAAAATCCAACTACCTCAGTGCAATAAATAAATAGTAAATAACTTTTTAGTTTTGCAGGTTTAATACATTTAGAATATCTGTAATTTGAAATAGACCTGGACTTTAGATCAACATGTGGCCAACACTTTTGCTTTATATCAAATTTAATCGCAGAAAGCTGGTTGCAATTATTCCTCTTTCAGTTTTCCAGATGGATCGATCTAGCAGTTTCTCTGCTGCGTTGGTGCTCAGATGGTAACCCTCAGCAAGTCGTCTTTTCTGCATAAGATCTGCCTTGTCCATGGCCCCTCTTAGTGTGGTGGTACACTGTGAGCTAGGGTTCCTTTGCAAGCTTGCTAATGATCAAGACTGTTCGTTCTCCCAGGCGTCTTTGGTGCAATCTGTTTCAAACGCAGGGATTGATGAGTGTCTCAGAACAGTGTAGGAGGCTGCCTGAGCGTGACTGAGCCACAGTTAAAAAAAATCTAAAAAATAATAGAATCATTTCAAATAGAAGATAAAATTCAGGGAAGCCATGGTTTGCTTTAAACAAAACAAGCCAGACAAGTTTTTTTGCCTGGATTTTTAATTGCACTGGATTGCTGAGCTGCCCTGAGAATGTCACTTTAATCATTTGGTGAATCTGAAGCCTGGGTCTCCAGAGATCGTGTTCTGATCTCTCACATATGGTATATCGCACTGTTCATTAGACCCACTGGTCCAGTCACATGGAAATGATGTTCAGACTATTTCTATCCATATCTGCTACTTTTCTTTCGGAATGTGTCAGTCCCATGATGAGGGCAGTGACTCCAGCTGATACAGACGCAATTGCTGATTGCAGAGAGAGATACTGCAGTGAAAATAAAAGATGAGTGTTTTATTTCAGCCGTGATTCGGGCTTTGCAAGAAGTCCCTGCCCCGCAAAACTGCCACTTCTCTTGGGGAAAGAGGGTATTGAGGCCTGGGCTCAGCTTCTGAGATCAAGCCCATGGTTTTCTTCTGGAGTCACTGTTAGCAAAAGGTGATGCTGTGGTGCAAACCCTTCTTTCTGCTCCAGGGTTGCAATAGCAAGGCCCAAGGAGCCACTTCTCCCACGTGATAAAGCAGCTCCCATTCCAGACAGTGGCAATCCCAAAGAGGCAGGGCTTGCTGGGCCGGGCTCCCTTGTTCAGGAGAGCCCTGGAGACAGGGAATTCGCTCTCGCACTTCCCTTCTGCCGATGAGGAACAAAGCGGCTCCGTGGAGGTCAAGAGCAGAGCACCCTGTTCTTCATGCAGCATGGGTTGCATTCACCAACCCAAAGGTCTAGAGAAAAGGATTTGTTGCAGAGATGTTGTGGCTCATCTCAGAGCAAATATTTATTTTGGTGGCTTCTCTGACAAACCTCCTTGTCCTTCCATAATCCTTTCTTGTGCTTTTTCAGTCTGCTCCCAGTTCTCCAAGGGCGTCTATGCCATCTTTGGGTTTTACGAGAGGCGGACCGTCAACATGCTCACGTCCTTCTGCGGGGCTCTTCATGTCTGCTTCATAACGCCCAGCTTTCCCGTGGAAACATCCAACCAGTTTGTTCTTCAGCTTCGCCCGGAGCTCCAGGATGCTCTCATCAATGTCATTGAACACTACAGCTGGCAGAAGTTCGTGTACATTTATGATGCTGACCGGGGTAAGTCACAAGTTCGCAGGGAGCGTTACAGGGCAATAAAACATAGTGCTCTAGATGCAGTCCTTGCCTTGAGACATCCCCTTCCTGTGGGTTGCTGGAGGCCAAGCAGGTAAGCTAAAGGAAGGGTCACTTCACTGTTCTTTATCCCTTTCCTACATATCCATTCCTGACCATGTTGCAGATGGGACACTGGACTAAATGAAGCGTTAGTCTGATCCCCTACACCTGTGTTCTTTCTGACAGGCCTGAACTACAGCAACACAAGGGAAATATTTTATGTGATTTGGGTTTTAAACAGGAAGGTTATTTATACTGAAGAGTTTCCATTTTCAACAGTCTGCCCAGTTGAAGGTTCTTTAAGTCCCATATTTGTGAATACAAAACAACAGCTGTGCATGTTTCACCTGAGAGCACATCAAGGCTTCAAACGAGCACATGCAGCTGTGATGTGTGTGTGTGTTTATGGAAGGTAGTCTTGAAAACTCTAAGTTCCCTGTGTTAACATGTTTTGTTTGCTTTTTTTTTAAAAAAAAAAAAATCCTTCGCTGGGCATTTGGATGTTATTACTTACCTTTCTAAGCCATGAACAAGGCAAGTTACCTCGTTGCTCTGTTGACCACATTTTCCCAGTTCTCAAGCGCCTCTAAAGCTCCAGGCTCAGAGGCTGGCAGCAAAGAGGACTTGTGGATGACAACATGTAGGTGAGGGTCATTCCCTTGGAATTTATCCTGAGCCCTTGCAGGGACAAGTTGACCCAGCAGACGAGGAGAAGGCGTGAAGCATCTTGCTCTGCTTTCTGGTGTGCTGCATGTCCTGGATGTCTGCAGTAGACAGGGTTGTCTAGCTGAATCCAGGGTGGTCCTGACTTTGTATAGTATCTCTCCTGGGAGGCTGTGCATGTAATTTAAGCAAGATCCTTTTAAAAATAATGAAGTTTTCTGATGAGATGCTGCCAGGAAAGACAAGGATGCTGAATTTGATTGTGTGTTGCGATTGCTGAGGGAGTCCCTAACCCTAGGAGTTTAAAGCCTAAACAGAACAAAGATGAGAAAGGAACTATGGCCCAAAGAAATTAAGTGATTTGGGTAGTGACAAACAACAGAACTGGTATTAGAGCTCTTATCTGAACCCCACAGCAGGGCCTGATCAACGAGACTGATCTGCTGATTACAAAAGAAAACTGGGCTTGGGATCATCTTATTTTCCTGTGCTAGGACAGAGAAGGCAAGAGTCATTAATTCCAGCCCGGCTGTGTTTGGGTAAAATGCTAGACTATTAACTGCTAACTGCAGTTCTGCTGAGCTCTTGCCATGCCGTGTCAGGCGCAGCTTGAAGTAGCTGTGCGGGCTGTCAGCAGGGAGGAAAAACAGCACTGCACAAGTAAACTCTGCCTCTCCCTCTGCTGTCCTCTCCCCCTTCTCTTGCCTTCACAGGGCTGTCAGTCTTGCAGAAAGTCCTGGACACCGCAGCTGAGAAGAACTGGCAGGTGACAGCTGTGAACATCCTGACGACCACGGAGGAGGGCTACCGCATGCTCTTCCAGGAGCTGGAGAAGAAGAAGGAGAGGCTGGTGGTGGTGGACTGCGAATCTGAGCGGCTGAACGCCATCCTTGGCAAGGTGGTCTTGGCCTGGCTCTTCTGGAGGGGTTGTGCATGCAGGGCAGGAAGGTTTTCTCTCCTGGGGAAGTTTTTTCCTTTCTTGCTTGAACTGTATCTCCCTGCAGGTTGTTATGGATGTGATTTGCAGCAGCTTTATGTGAGCTCACAAACATTTCTCCTGTATCTTATAAAGTTATATAAGGCCTAGAAGTTCCCATGTATTCATGTGAGTGAGCGCTGCTGCTGCATGGGATTTTATTCCTTGCTTGTCTTGACTTCTTTGCTGAGCCTCTTAAATCCTCAGTCCCCCGTGAGTTTGCTTTATGATAATTTCTCTAAGTAGTGTGTGGAAAACGGCACTTTATTCTACTACTTTTCCTCAGTTTTTTCCCCTTCTCTGAATTAGGGTGAGCTGTGAATTGGCACTGCCAAACTCCTGGTCCTCCATCCTCCCTGAGTTGCACCAAATTCTCACATCTGTAGTTCCCTTACAATTGCTGTTTCAAGAGCAGGCTAGAGCCCAGCATCCTTCTAGGGTGTCCAGACTGCAAAGGGTTGAACTCGGAAGATCAGGTGCTTCCAGCTCCTATAGTGCCTGGCAGCAAGTGAGACGGGTTCATTTCCAGCCGTATTCATTATTTTGTCGGCTTAAGACCAACAGTGTGACACTTTCAAGAAGCAGAGGGGATACGTGGCATCCTCAACCTAGGCAGGTCAACCAGTAATGCATACCAGGATTTTCCCCTTCTTCCTTTCATGCCTTCATCCGCCAAGTTCTCCCAGAGGAACGAGCATGTATCTCTGTGCAGAGGAGGGAAATGCAAGGCCATAAACAGGCATCTGTCTCTACTTGAAGGGTGTTGTGTCCCCTCTTCAATTCCAGCCATGATTCTCTCCCCACCATGAGTACAGCCTCTCTGGGCTATTTTAATGTGCTTGTCCTTTTTCCTCTGTCTTTTGGTGTCTGTGGGTTTGTGCTCGCTGGTGAACAGGAGAGCTGAGGATGGCTGCGTAACGTCAGTTACTCACATGAACACTCCAGTGCTCACATGTAGCTCCAGTTTCTTCTCCCTAACCCCTGCCCATAACACCAATAATCCCTGCCAGCCCCAGCACTGCAGTCCCGCAGTTCTCCAGATGGTAGTTGTAGAAGGAGCCAGCACTCCAAGCGTTAACAGTACGTGGGAAAATGACCTGATTTCTTTCTTGGAGATTTCTCTGTGTCATATCTCAAGGGCATGATTTATCTTTGCGGAGGTAACTGTCGTTTATGAGCTAGGCCTTGGTTCGGGGCAGGATATCCACAGGGCCGCGTTGTGTAGTCTTAATGGGATAAATAAGTGGTGGGTTGCATTCCATCAAAGCACTATATTGTTTCTTCCTTGTCTCTCATTAAAATGAATAACTGGAATTTCTCCTTTGCCACTGTTTCACTCTGAGAGGATTTCTCTCTAATAGATGTCAAACTGGCCCATTAAGAAGTGGGTAATGAAACCTAGGTGGCCCAAGTGAGCTATCAGCATGCAGCCCTGCACAGCCTCTCACCACGTTCAGGCTAAGTGATAAATGCTATTATAACCTCAGCTTGCTACCGCCGTCCGGACACATTAGGACTGAGCAAGCATTTTAAAATAAATTAAGATCACAAATAACGGTGTAAAACACAGGAAGCAAGCCTTATAATTCAGGCGGATGGGCTGCAGGATTAACAGCTCGGGGAGAGCTGGACAGCAGCCCTGTGCAGTTCATCGACTCTGACACCTTCTGAAATAACAAAGGGACAGTTTGGGCACAAGGAGCCAGTGCCAATTATTATAGACCCTGGAGAAATGGGGAACTGGGTTTGTAGTTCCCAGTGCCTCAGGGATGCTCCTTCCTCCCACAAGATCCAGGACTTGCTGCAAAGGGGAGTCTCAGCTGATGAGAGCTGGGTCTGGTTTTGCTCCTGAGATCTGACCACAGAAGATAGCTGGAAAAAGGACCAAGGAGAAGGGTTTCCTGAGGGCTCCAGCTGCACCTGCAGAAGCCACAGAGGGCCCTGTGGGGAGAAGCATGGGACAGTGGAGATGAAATTGGTTGCATAAGAAACCGCTGCTACCATTCGAACGCTGGGACCAGTGGAGTTTTAATGCCCATGTGCTTCAGCAGCGAAAGGCAAAGGCAGGAGTGTCAGTTGCACAGAGCTAGTCTCAGATCATTAATCCACTTGGAAATCCCTAATCAGCTGCCGGTGATAAGTTGGGAATGCCTCTGTCCTGAGGGGAGGATCAGCCCGTGCGCTCCCTGGGTCTTTTCTCCCAAAAAACCTGCCACCAACCTGCTCTTAGGGAGATGCCCTGGGTAGACAGAAACCTGACAGTCCTTTGCATCCTCGCTCTCGTGGTGAGGATCTCTGTGGCCTTGCTGACATTTCTTGGTGGATTTTGCTTGAGCATTAGCAATTTAGCCAGTAATTCAGAATCAATTCATAGACAGTAGAAGTAGGAAGTAGTGTTGCCAGCAAAGAAACTGCATGGAAACAGCCCCGTTTCAACAAAAAATGGCAATTCTTGTGTGTGGTTTTGTTTTGTTTTGTTTTTCTCTCTCTAGCTTGGAAAGGGTGTTGGTTTGGGCTTTTCTCCCTCCTTACCCCTCCTTTCTTTTCTTCTTGTATGTGCGTTCACTCAAATGCAGATGATAAGAAATTAACTCTGCTGTTAACATTACTGAAGAGAAATATCAGTGGAAGCCTACATGCCTACAGTGGAGCCAACAAGCATCCTGGGATTTTAGCTGTATTATTTCTGGATTTCTTAAATGAAGGGAGAAAAAGACAGAGACCATCTGATCTGTGGGTTCTCTGGAATTATGGACACATCAGATGGTCCCACAGATGGACCGTCGGGCTCTGGAACCATCTGATGTGCCCATAATCCCAGGCAAGCCTGTAACAGCTGGTGCGTTTCTACCTAGACAAGGGAAACTGTTCTCACTAACACAGAAACTTCCAAATGTTGCAGATTGGTAAGCAGATGCATTCATAAAGGAAAATCCCTCCCCCTGAATCAGGGAGAAAGGAAGGAACGGCAAAGAGCCACCATATACTAGGAGTATAAAGATCTCGTCACCATCTTGTTCATTTAGCATCTGAAACCTAAATCTTGTTTAATTCTTTAAAAAAAAAAAGAAAGAAAGAAATAATTAAAATTTAAAAGCCTTGTTTGCTCCTTGAATGCATAGGAAACATGTTGATTCAGGTCATTTGCCCTCTCTGCTTGGTAATCTTGTCCTGTCTAATTTCAGATTTGCTGCTCAAATATATCCTGAAAGCTCAGTCTTCTTTTCTAACTCAATTCTTTTACTATATCTTATGGCCCTCACGAAAACAGTCTAATTAGGAAAAAATGGGGATGGCAGTCAGACATGTGAGCCTCTACTTCTTGCATTGGTCTCTGCTAAATATCTTTGTTTTTTTCCTGCAGATCATCAAGCTTGAAAAAAATGGGAATGGATACCACTACATTCTGGCAAATTTGGTGAGTTTGCATATTCCTTATTTTATAGCCCTTCCTTGTTATTTTCCTTCTTAGTTATTTTTTTGCAAAGCACTGTATGCATAATTATGGAGCTAGCAACCTTTCTATGTTTCTAAACCACCTTTTGGGTAGCAAAAACATCCACGTCCTTTGCGGTGTTCTCCTTGTGGTGTGTTCTGCCCAGAGCCGGTGAGATCAAACCGGGATATCTCCAGCGTTTCTGGAGGGGCTGCCTCCCGTTCCCATCTGCATCTTTTCCAAGCCAGTTAAGCCAACTGTCAGTTAAAGCAGGGAGTTTTCTTGTTTGTCATGGGGACTTGTGCTCCTGGCATCATCCTCCCAGCTCATTTCTGTTGGGCAACCAAGAAGCCGTCGGCTGCTGGTAATGACTTGCATTTTCTGCTAGTTTTAACCCCGTTTCAGTGCGTGCCCCCCAGTGAAGTGTTTCATGTGCCGTGAGCCATCCTGAGAGCCCTAACAGCAGACGTGATGATGGATGCACTGAGAGCCCTCTGACCTGCCAGGAAACCAAAGCTGTGTAACTTTTATGCAACCTGATGCTAAATCAAATCTTTAGGCTCAAAGGAAAGAATTGAATTTAAAATTCAATAGAAATGATTTTTTTCTTTAAGGAAAATATTCTCCTTTTAATGCAGGGAGGCACTGCTTGGACAGCTGTGCTGGGCAGTGACATTGGAGTCTTTCTGATGCCATCTGCAGATCCTCCAAGAAAGCTGGAAAATGTCTCTGTCTAGGGAGGTTTGGGAAGAGGTAGGAGAAAGAGAGGAGTAGCCCCAGTTCTCTGGAGCCTGGAAGATTTCCTCTACAGAGCTCCTACCAGGAGACTCACGGATGCTCTTCACTCTGGACCTGCCAGTCCATCCTGATGGCAGCCTGGGATCAGAAGAGCTCTCCAAAAAAGGACCCCCTGTGACAGGCAGGGATTTGGGATCAGAGGTGATGTCCTTCAGCTCCAGCCGTGCCCATGCCCTCCGCAGGGACACGGTGGCCCAGGGAGGTTTGTCACCCGCGGGGTCTGGAGCTGCTCGTCCCTCCTGCAGCTGCAGCTGCCAGGCGCTACGTCAGGCCCTGGGTAATTAAACTTTAAACTACCAATTAGTCAAGCGGTTGCTGCCCTTCTCCTCTCTCAGTCCCAAGATAACTCAGTAATTTGCAAGACAGAAATGGCCACATAATTACCCCGCAATGCCCTGATAGCGATCCTGCACTTCTGCACCCCGGCTACCCTGCAATTACAAAGTTAAAAATGTTACGTTGTGCAGGGGGGACGTGCAAGCTGCAGAGCAGCCAGGAACTGCAGTTGCCAATTGTTTAAAGTTATTATTTGCTGTAAGCCTACTTGTCAGAGG
This sequence comes from Tinamus guttatus, assembly GCF_000705375.1. The sequence goes on along the minus strand of NW_010586990.1, from coordinate 68,725 downwards.
ATTATGCATGTCCCTTCATTAAGGTGAAGCAGGGAAGCTATCTGGAGTAGTGGAGGGGTGTCTATATGTTTTAACGTATACCATGCAGCAGGGTAAATGAGAATGATATCACCTCTCCTGTTTGCACAGCTTAAGGGTAAATACTTTAAAGGCATAAGGCTGTCTGATACTCTGGAGTTAGGAAGGGCATTTCCTGTAGGTTGTGTCTCTCTCTCCCACTTTCAGCACTCTTCTCCAATCTTTAATTTCTCTTCTCAGCCCTCACAAATGCTGAGAGGACAGAGCTGGCTAGAAGGCGGCTGCATACTCAGCCAACACGGATTATAAATAATTAACCTGGAGCAAGAGGCTCTTCAGCTCTCCAGCCCCTCCGCAAGGCTCTGCCTCCCAGGCTGCTCATGGGGAGCCGCTTCTGTCCCAGCTGCTGCTCCCTGCAGCATCCCCACGTCTGACAGGACCCCACAGCTCACTGTGATTAGCGGTGCTTTCCAAAGTCACTTCGATTTTTGGACAGAGGAAGGGGAGCAAAAGGACCAGAATCTCCTTCCTTTGTTTTTCTTTCTGCTTAAAACGCAGCATTGGATGATAGTCATCCTCCAGAGACAGGAATGTTAAGCAGTGAAAGAAAGGGTATGATCAAACAACTTGGGAAAATCATTATAAAAAAGGGGGAACACTTCTCAGCGTTACAATGGCCCTTTTGGGGGCAGGTTTTAGGCACCAAAAGCCAAATTGTTTTTCTTGATGTACAGTGCCTGTCTGACAGCTACTCGCTCATCTGTGCTGCAAGGAAAATGCCATGGGATCTGAAGATCCCACATTCCTGACCTGCCCTAGGGGCGAGGAAGTGGCACCTCTGCCCTGTGTGGGGATGGCCAGAGAGGTTATAGGGGGTTGGCAGAACGTGTCAATATTTGGGAGGGTGAAACCGCGGTGCAGTGCTCTGATTGAAGAGATCATGATAGCTTTAACCCTTTTCTAAGGACATCTCGTTCCTGGATTAGAGCCCTGAGAGGGTGTAACGTGCTGTAATTTATTCACACTGACTCATATGCATAGCGGATAGACCTTAAATGCCCCACGTTTTCCCCTGTAGATGAGTCCTGAGGGGACAGGGTGCGCGTTGCCCACACACCCACGTGTATCTGCATGTGCCTACTCGCACACGTAGGAGCCAGCCTGATTTTGTGGGTATGGCACAATTTGGAGTACTAGGTTGTACGAGTATAAATTAAGAGCTAAGAACTGCGATTGCCTTTGCATTTCCGAGTGAGTGACTTCTTGCTCCATGTGCTGGCTGGGGTAGTGCTGTTTGTAGGAGTCCCATCCTGCCCACCAGTGTGGACATGAGGCTCCTTCCTAGTCACAACAGGCCCTGCCTTGCAGGAGCCCTCAGCTGCCTCAGGGCTGCCCATTGCTTGGTGACTTGCACTAGCTGCTGCGTGGATGAGTTTTGAGACCTGCCTCTTCGCTATGCTACCTAAATGAGGAGTCCCTTCACCACGGGGGAGCAATCAAGGAAATGGCACATTTGGAGCAAATGTTGGTCATTTCTGGTAATCCTCTTATTCAGAGCTACACTCAGCCACACACAAAGTACTGACCAGCCGCAGCAGCTCTAAACTGGTGCTGTGTCAGGAACCCAAAGCAAGTAAATCCATAAGCACAGACCAAGAGTCCTACCAAAATCATCCAGGGGAGCCTTTTGAACGAGGTGGGACTTGCTGTCTGCTCATGGGCGATTCCTGGGCGAAAGCAGGTACTAACTTTTATTAATCAATGGTTGTTTGCCCAGCGGCTGCTGTCTGCAAGGCCATAGTAGAGCACCAAGCAGAATTTGACAAGCAGCAGCAAATGAAAGCTACTATTTCTTAGTAGGAACAGCTTTGTCTTTCAGGGAAATTGCTGTTGCCAAGGTGAGACAATAGTATTTCTGTGTTTGCAAAGAAAAATGAAATTGTTCTGCACCTGAGGCCACGGACAAACATCCTCCCCCATGTCTGGCCGTGCTTGCTGAAGGTTGGAGCTCTCCAGCGCGCTCAGCCCGGCCTGTCCCGCCAGGGTCCGTCCCGTGACGGTTCCTCCCCAATGGCCCTGCCAAGCCCCTTCCTCCTCCTGCAGTGCTTTCTGTCTGGTCTGATTTTGCAGTGCAGCCCTCTAGGGACGCCCCCTCTGAAGCTTATGGGCCACTCCAGATGTTTGCACACAAAATGTCAGTTGTTTTTGCAAGAAAAATGGATCCTCTGCCCCTGCCCACTAGAGTTACTCCAATTAGCTTCCACCAGCCACCGCTCTGCAGATCTATCAGGTGTACCAGCACAAGGGCTTTGCTGTCCTTCCTCCCTGCCTTTCCCTGTTCTCTCTGCTTTTCTTTTTAGAGCTCAAAGAGGTTTTGGCAATTTAAGAAGTATTTGTTTCTGTGGGTTTTATTTTTCTAGGCTTTGTTCTCTGCCTTTGAGAGCCTCAGTCTAGCAACCACAAAGGAAAAAATGTAGCCAATACTATCAGAGGAGCAAGCTTAGAAACTTCTGGGATTCCTTTCTTTTGATGTTGCAAACTTTTTTCCCATAACCTTGGCTTCATGTATCCATTTGCCTTATGCCGGTGATGTAGGTTGACTACTGTCAGTAATGGTAGAACATCAGCTCTCTTGGGCAAAGAAAAAAATTGTCTTAAAATAAGTGACATTCCTGTGACCTGTCTTTAAAAGAAAAGTATTAGGGGCAGCTGCCTTATGTGGTGTAAGGTTTTTTGGGTTTTTTTTTACCCTGAGCATTAGTCCAGGTTCTTCTTTTAGCAGATGCTCTGTGTTGAAGCTGAGTAGATAAATGCATGAGTTTGCTGATGCTAAGGTAGCAGAGAAGAGAAAAGATAAGAGCAGTGTCAATTAGCAAAGGTAAGCATTTTTTTCTATGCCATTTCGTATCAGCATGTGTCAGTACTGAGTTAGGCCATGGACAGTTTCACTTTGCAAGCAGCTGTGATGGTTTCAGAACTTACCAGCACAGCAGTTTTCCAGCAAAGTGACTTGAACAAGACACAGACAAAATCCACAGGTTTGGTTCAGTTCACTTGACATTTAAATGCATTTTTTGACCTTTTCCCTGAATATGGAAGTGGGATTCTTGGGAGAAATTTGCACCAGCAGGGCTGAGACCCGGTAACTGCAGCCCCTGGAAGTGGTTTTGCTGAAGCTAATGAGTGACTTAAAAAAATTACTGAGCATCAGGTGAGCAACTGACATTATTACAACCACTGAAAGGAAAAATGGGTTTGCTTAGATCTCAGCAAAAGTCTGTTAAGGTTTCCCCTGTCATTTGCAATCTCCTAGTCCATTAGCCTGGTTCATCTGGCAAGGAGTAACTTGTATATCCATGATACCTTTCTCATGGTGACTTCATTTCTACTATGAACTTGCATGTTTTTAGCTTTCTTCATCAGATTTTTGTCTGTTTGCTAGACTGAATATTCCATTAGTGAAGTGACGTTCCTTATGTAGATACTTGTAAACTGGGATCAAGTCATCCCTTAATCATATCTGTGAGGTCCTGGAATCTGTCACTGCAGGGCATGTTTCCCAAACATCTAATGAGTTTCTTCTCTGAAAGCTCTCTTAAGTATGAGCTTCCGCCTAGATGTCTGCCTGTATCCAACAATTTGTATGATTGTTTATTCCCAATATGCTCTGCAGCAATAGGATTGGGCTAATGCAAGGAATAGCAACATACACAAAAAATCCTCTTCCTGATGAACTACACAAATTCAAGTTACTGGTCGTTTCCACGCATCTATCCTTCACGTGGTTATCCTCACCTGACTTAGCGTGCTTGCTACCAATAGATCTGCACAAAACAGCACAACAGACCAATCTTTTCTTTGTGGAAAAGATTCCACAAACTGCCGGGTCAGGACATATCTGGCAATGTCTCCCACCCCGCACCTTTCTTTCACTTTCTTTCTCTTTCATTTGATTCTTTGTTATAGCGAGGACTTGAGTATTTTACTGCCACAACAAGATTTGACATATTAATAATTCTGCAGACAAGAAGTCATTTCTTGTTGGAAAGCGTGCTGGAATGAGACTGGAGCAGATGGGCTCCTTTTGACATACCCTCCTTCTTAACGCAAAGTGATGGGAGTGAAGAATGATGCTTTGCTGGAGAAGTCAAGCTTGAAGATAATTTGGTGTATTAGGAATGCTCCGTCTGGAAACGCTCCACTTGGCACTCCCTGCAGGATGATCTGGAGTACCTGGGAATGACAGGAGCCACTTTGTATTGACTCAGCTGATCTACAGCAATTCAGAAGCAATTCTTTTGTTTTGCAAAATTTCTTATAATCATGAAGTCTGTTAGCAGGAGGCAGTCTGGCATGGCTGGCCACACGCATTACTTCTAAAGAGAGATGGGCCATTTTCCTGATACTGCCATAGATTTTTTGGTGAGCTTGGGTAAATGTCTTAAACTTGCTGTCGTTCCTCCCTCCTCACTTGAGGAACATGAAGACAGCCATGCACAGCGGAAGAAATTACCTCAAAATTGCTTTTGAATAGAAATCCAGATTTCACTAAGCAATGAAAAAATATTCTCAGAGACACCTCCACCACAAGAATTAAAAACAACAATTATAAGCTTCTGTGCATAATGCCATAATCCATCCTTCTTAATTTGCATTAAAGTGGAACAGTTTTACTGTTTCCCTCCCATGATCACGGTAGAGCAGTTGCCATGGGGGGTTGTGCCTGCAGGTCCTGCCTTGGGAGTGCTGGAGACACTCACACTGCCAAGAGAACCCAAGGGATGTTTCAGTGTGGGACGCCAGGTCATCTTTGGAAAACAAGTAGAATCCAATCTCTTCATCTGAGACAAAAAAGGAGTCAGAAACCTTACTCCGAGGACGGTGTGCTTGATACCAGAGGCAGGGGACTGTGTATTGGTTCAGCCATCAAGCCCTCTCCAGGCAGTCAGAGAAAGGGACATTTTCTCTGTGTCTTCATTCAGAGATGAGCATTGCAAGTCTCAGTGTAAGACCTGGAGGGTGGAGCAAAGGGAAGAGAAAAAAATAAGTGCGTTTCTCAGAAGTCTGGCCATCTTTGAGGGTGCCAGAGCACTGGAACAGGCTGCCCAGAGAGGTTGTGGAGTCTCCTTCTCTGGAGATCTTCAAACCCGCTTGGACGCAGTCCTGTGCCATGTGCTCTAGGTGACCCTGCGTGTGCAGGGGTTGGACTAGATGATCTCTAGAGGTCCCTTCCAGCCTTGAGCATTCTGTGATTCTATGATTCAAGGAGACTCTCTGAAAGGCCCTCTCAGCAGAGGCCAAGTGGAGGTGCTGAGATTTTGAACTGTGCTGTGGTTGGGCTGCAGGAAGGAGAGGAGCAGCTGCAGCCTGCCAGGAGCTCAGGCCTTTCTGCCCATTAGCAGAGCTTCAAAGGCTCCGTTATACCGTAGGAGGTGCCCTGCAGGGCAAATGCCAGCAATTAATACCAATTTACTGAAGTACAGAGAGAATGTGAAGGTGTGAGGCTGTGGCTCGTTGCCTGTTGATGCCAGGACACCGCAGATGTGGAACTGAGCTGCTTTGCCTCTGCTGCTGTCCTGCAGATGAGCGGGGCTGGAGGAGAAGCCCTTGCAGCGCTGCTGGGGACGGTGGCGGCCGGGCCACCCTCCTGCAGCAGCAGCTCAGAGTGAGCGGTGTCTGCAGGACGAGCGGCGCTGCCTGGTGTCCTCGTGCCCTTGAGGAGGCAGCGGTTTAGAACGGCAAGGCAGCCAAAGAGGAGGGTGGAAGGGGACGTGCAGGAGCCTAAGTGATGTTGGCAGGTCTGAAGACGGTCACACACGAAGGGATGAGGGCTTTCCCTGCGCCATCTGACAGCAGCCGGCGCTGCCCGCTCGATGTCTCGCCTCCCAGTGATGTTCTGGGTGAAAGTCAGGAGCTGGCTGATTTCTGGGGGACTTTCTTTTCAAGGCAGATCCTTCCTGGGCTGGTTAATCAAGATGAATTCATGAGGCCCATTTCAAGCCATCAGTCTTCGTGCATTATGCATCGCCTTTGATGACTAAGCCCACAAGCAGCGGAGAGGAATATAAATGTGTGACTTGCTGACACCTCTCCCAGGAACGACAGCGGTGAATGGGATAGTAAACAACCTCTGGCTTGAAAATGGGTTCAGTTTAAGCACAGCATAAAGAACAGATGCAGCAAGAAAAACACAGCGAGGAAGGGAGCCTTCCCAACACAAACGTGTTTTCCTTTTGCTCTTTGAAGGCATCAAGGTCTTTAGCAGCTGTCCATGTTATTTACTAACAGCAGGACTTCTCCATGTAATCGCTTTGTGAGGTTCATTAAAGTGGAACGAACAGCCCAAGGTTTGGGTTCAAGCACAGGTTTCTCCTTTGAACCAAGCCTGGCTGTTGTCCCTGCTGCACTTTTGGAACAGTTCTGTCCCTTACAACCCCAGGGAACCTTTCCTTCCAGTGCTTGTCCACTTCTTACTGGTTTTGATTTGATGGCAGAGGGAAGCAATTCTGTGCCGGTTCCTTTCCAAATTGGTTGCTGCTGGAGCTGCTGCTGCGAGCACGTCTGCTGCCCCACCGCAGTGCAGTGATCCTCAGAGATTTCCTGGTGGCACACAGGAAGCTTTTTACCGTTCAGTCTTACTGTCTAGAGTGATAACTTTCCTGCTTTTTAGGCCCTTTCTCTGTTGGATAAGTATTTTATATGTTTGTGCTTCTTTCAGATTTCACTTATGCTAGGACTTTCACAGATGTCTGTTGTGACTGCTTCCCTCTCCTTGATCTGTTAGCAAGTTTCCCTGTCTTTAATCTTGGAAATCCAGTTTCTCAACGTTCTCATTCTCTGCTTCTCTGAAGTAAAAGAAGCATCAATCAAATTGCGTCTTATTTCCCTCAGTGCTTGTCGGTAACGTGAGGCTTCACACAATAAATATTTGTGAGCCCGTGCTCAGGGCTGGAGGAGCCCGGGGGCAGCAGGAGCCTCTGCAGCCCTCACGTTCCCCAGAAACCTCTCCCTGATGGCCTCACAGAGAGTTGTACTATATGAAACTTTAACATTAGCGATGACAGATTGTATTTGTTACTTGCATAGTGTTATTGTTCTCTGCTAAACCCCCTAATGATGAAATAACTGGTGCTAATATACCACAGTGGGTTGCACAATTGCGTCCCACATAGGACAGCTGCTCTCTTCGTCTGCATCTCTCATTTTTTGCAGACTCGGTTAAAAACTCAGGGCAAGCCCAGACTTCTGCTTTTTATTTCCTGAATCAGATAGATTGGAGACTAAATAAAAGGCCCCTCTTTTTTTGGCAAGATGTGCCTATAGTTAGGACAAGATGATGGGTGATTGATGCCTTTTTTACTTGCAGATATTGTAATTCTCCTGTTTTAATCTTTCCTGCAAGCTTTGGCTCCTATTCCAGAAAGATAGATAAGCACATTTAATTCCTGATACCGCTTTGTGAATAGAAACACCTTCAAAAGATGATGTGTGTAACATTTGATATATCTTCGTGATTACATCTTAGACAGCAAGAATTCATCACCATTGGGAACCGGTTCCTAAAATTTCTGATCACTGCTATTCCCAGTTCAACTCCATTACACTGGTAAATTAGCTGTCATCTCACCCAGCCCTGCTCTAAGCGATTTTTGTGGTGCAGTGATTAAAATTCCTTTGTAATTAGGACTATTCCTTACTAACCTTCTACTGGGGCATGTGGAGGAGGGCTAACAGGTGAAAGCAGCTTTTTGGCAATTGATAACAGCTGAAATGCAAAGACATATTCAAGGTTAGATGATATCTTCCCTGGTCCCATCTGTTTTAAACAACCGGAAAAAACTTCTGAGTTCTCCACACTTTTTAAACAGCTTGAATTTTATAAGGTGAATCCTGATGAATATCACTGCTTCAATACTTGCTTCAGCTTCAAAACGCTTTGGTTTAGGGAAAAATAGTGAAAGACAATGTTTTCAATCACTGCCATCCAGCCACTGGTGTCATAATCCTTTTTGAGTTTTCCCATTTAAATCTGCTCACGGAGGGGTTAAGGACGCTAGACTTGACATCCTATTCATATTCTGTTGTGAACTTGGACTTTTCTTCATGCCTTTGTCAGCCTTCCAAGAGGGAGCTGGTGGCACAAGCTTCAAATAGCTGCCTGGTAGTTTCTTTTGACAGATTTTCTTACCCTGAGTACTTCCCAGGAGCAAAATGTCAGTGTAATTTGGTCCTAGCCATGAGTAACCAGTTGGCAACCTGTGAGGTTCCTCTTACTGAACCTTAGGAGCTCTATGTGTCAAAAACCGCTTGGCCTGAAATGCATTAAGATGTCAGGGACAGTTATCTTGCTGCATTTCCTGTTCATTAATCACAGCTCTGGCTTTCTGAAACCCCCACGCTAGCAATTACAAACAAGATTGATGGGAGCTAAACCAGCTTTCTGAGGAATACATACTCACAAAATATCACTACATGTATTCCTTTTTACCTAAATTTTTACCTAAATCGCTGCACTTTGAAGAAAAATAAATCATGCTTGGAGCATCTGTGCATCTACATTCATTCCCAAACCAGGAAGGGGATGCTAAATTGCATACAAAACACAGGAAGAAAAAGTGCAAAAGTCTCTAAAGATGTTTTTGAGTCACTTATGACTTCCTTGGTCTGACGTCTATGGGAGAGGGCAATTTAGTCTTTTTTTCTTTCAAGCTGTCTGCTCCCACAGCAGGTTTCCATCTAACAGCTTGACCCTGACCTTGGACATTAATGAGCTAATTAGCTCCCCCAGCCCATGCACAGAGGTTGTCACTTTAGGAACACAACTAGGCTCTTGTAGGAGGGGTGTGATTTGGATTTGCTAACTCACAGCATCATTATATGTATCAGGAGAAGGGGAGTGAGGGAAGCCTGCAGGTAGGTTCAGAAGGTGCCTGAGGAGGACGTAGAGCAGCAGTGTATCTTGGAGGGAAGGCAAAGCTGTGCTGTGTGTGTTCATCTTGGCCGTTTTCCCTCATACATTATGGTTGGTTGTGATATTAGTGAAACTAATTAGCTGCATCTCTTGTGCCTGTACTCTGAAAGAAAATGCAAGGCTTCTGCTTGTCTCCACACAACAGCCAAGCAGGAGAGAAAACCACTGTTGAAGCTTCTCCTGCCCTTGGCAGGAGGGCAAAGTAGAGTATCTGAGATCTGGAGTGCTGAAAAAATAGGATTAGAGCAAAGAGACCAAAGTATGATCTTGCTTGCAATGTCTCTCTAATATTAATTTGCCTCTGTTTCGACTGAAGTGTTTCAGCAGTTGCTTTTATGTACCTATGAATTACTGGTGACAGCAAATCCCCACTGCTACCTCAATATACTTGTGTATTTGTGCACTTGTGTTCATCACACAGGGTGGGCAAGAGGTAGGGGAGAACAGTAGAGGAAATGAAAGAAATGAATTTCACCAGTCATCTGAGGTGTAAAAAAATGCCTTTTTGTCTCCTAAAGTAAGAAAACCCTCTATCCTGTCTATTCTAACAGCTGGACTCCTTTGGCAAGATAGCTGATCACGTGCTGCTTAAGCTACCGCAAGTTCATTATTCAGGATTTGTGGGTTTTGTTTTTTTTCTTTTCTGCAAACTATAACTTGAAAAGGGGTTACCTCTCTGTTGGTAACTGACTGCATAAAAGCTAGAGATGGCTGAATAATTCTTTCTAGTAAATGCTTGTTGAGAATTTTGTTATTTTCGCCCAAGCATTATCTGAGATAGAATTTTTTTTTTCCATTATTTTGCTAGCTTTCTTGCAAAAGAGCTATTATTAATATGACTGCTCGTCTCTCTGGATGGAAACAGCAGGATGGAGCCAGCTCAGAGACCTCCTGTTGCCTATGAGAAAGGCAAATTAACGTGATGGTTTGGGAAATGGCCTTTCTTCTAGAGTTCAGGATCTTTTCAGCAGAGGGAAGAGGTTTTTCCTAAGCCAGATGCCATATTCATAGATAGGCAGGTTTCCTATTATCCACCCCAGAAATGTGCTCCTCTGATGAGCTTCTCCTGTTGTTGTCTCCTGTATTAGGGATTCATGGATATTGACCTGACGAAATTCAAGGAGAGTGGAGCCAATGTCACTGGCTTCCAGCTGGTGAATTACACAGATGCTGTTCCAGCAAGGATCATGCAGCAGTGGAAGAATAATGATGCCAGGGAACATCCTCGTGTGGACTGGAAGAGGCCAAAGGCAAGTGGTATAGAAAACCATTTAATTTAGGCAGGGCCTTGCCTCGTGATCACACTGAGCTGTTGAATCTAGCTTTTCTTCATCCTAAAACGTTACCACTTAATATAGTTACAAACTCCATGTGTCTCAACACTGTCTGCATGTTAGAAGTATATGCTCACTGCTGAGAAATACACAAGTCAGTTATTTTCCCAGATTTCTTTCTTCTTAAAACTAAAGATTAAACACCCCCTCCTGTTTAGGATTAAAAAATAAAAACCTCATTAAATCCTTGACTATTCACGTGTTCACTAGCTCACCAGACTATTCACGTGTTCACTCTTCACGTGTTCACTTACCTAGCACTTCAAGTACAATAGTCAATAAGTATATTTTAATTCCTAACATGGAAAAGTTAAGCTGTCAAGAATGGAGGAGTGGGTTGTTTTTTTTTCTACTTGACATTTGAAAACAAATATACACATTTGTGGCAAACATCTAGAAATAGAAATAGCAACCTTGGAAGAATGAGTTTGAGAAAGCTGCAAACAAATACTTTGGTAGATAATCATAGGGAAAGGAATTAACTTGAATGGTCGTCATTCACCCTAGAATTTTATACTGTTTCTTATACAAGTTTCTGCTTGAATGAACTCATTTTCTGCATAATTTTTGCATATTAAAACAGAGTTTTCTCATTTCCGTGTATGACTAGAAAGGGTGACTTTTTTTTTAGTATCATATAGTTTCATATTCACCCAGTATAATGTATTTCTTAGAAGTTTATTTTCATGAATCTAACTAACTAGAAAGACTCAGATAGCAGGTGATGCCTTTTAAGGTTAAGTCCTCTTCAGGGAGCAAATCTGACAGCAATTCAGCTAGAACAAAAGGCAAGTGCAGCAGCCCTTAGCCCTGCATTGGTTGATCTTCCACTCTTGATGCCTCTTGGGGAGAGGGTATCAACTTTTCAGAAGTCAACAAGACAGCAGTGATTAGAGGACGTGAGATGCTGGAAGGATAAAAACAGAACAAAATAATCTGAGAAGCTGCCCTGTGGAGAGCGCAAGCACGAGGGCAGCTAACGCTAATGAACCACGTGCAACTCCCCTTGTCTTTCTAGTACACGTCTGCTCTCACGTACGATGGGGTGCGGGTGATGGCCGAAGCCTTTCAGAACCTGCGGAGGCAGCGGATCGACATCTCCCGCCGCGGGAACGCCGGGGACTGCCTCGCCAACCCGGCCGTGCCCTGGGGCCAAGGCATCGACATCCAGAGAGCGCTGCAGCAGGTAGGCGCCGAGCGGGACGTCCCCGGGACAACGTGGGGACAGCTGCGGGGAGCTGGGCAACAGCAGAGAGGCTACAGGGCTCAAGCAGCCTGAGGAAAGAGTCTCCAAATTAGAGTCTGGTCTCCTAAAGGGTTCAGGAACGTCCTCGTTTCTTTAATTTCTAACAGAGCTCTGGCATTGAAAAGCCACCATAGCCTCCTAAATCCTATGTCTCTCTTCTTACCTTCCACAAACCTACTACCACAAACTGCGTTTCTGGAAACTCCTCCAATTCTTTGTGAACTTGGCAATTTTCAGATCATTTGATTTTTGCCTTGTATGGAGTCTTTTGTCAGAATGTTTTCAAAGCCCAAATTACAGCTTGTTTCTTGCTATGAGGATGGTGAGTTTTAATAACAGCCACTCAGAAAATTTATTCCTTAATAATTTAAAAATTTTGCATGCTGCATAAAATTTACATTTTGAGGAAGCAAAATCTAAACTAAATTTATAGCCAGATGGAAAACATTGACCTTACCAAAGATGAAGCAGGGCAGTACATTTCAAAATTTCTTTAAATTTCAAGACTGACATCGATTGCTAATGTTCTTCTTTTTTCAGACATATAATCTACTTTTTTTTTTTTATCTCACAGTTTGTGCTAAATTTATTTCAAAAATAGATGATTCCTTGGAAATACTGCTAGTTCAGTGTTACCAAATATAGCTTATCCCATCTCCTTTCCTTAAGAATGAAGGCAAGAGGAACAAATTTAATTTGGTTATTTTGTGTCATATATAAATTTTGCTCAGTATTTTGTTTTGATTTGAGTTTACTGGTAAATAAGGATTCTTTTAAAATCAAATCTCACATTTGATTTGATTCGATTGCTTGGATTTGATTTATTCCCAAGCCTGCCATTGACTGTCTGTGTGACCTTGGGCAAATCGCTGTTATAGCTTTTCCAAATTCTTATAATAAAATCAGCCTCCTTGATGCATTAGGGAGATCAGTTACCTAATAAACATGAAATACTTGGAAGTCATTTGATGAACAATGGGCACTCAGACATCTTCCTATATTGAATTTATAAGAAGAGAAGATTAAAATTAAATCTGCTTGGAAAATACAATTGTGTGTGTGTGAAAATATGAAGTTTTCCTTTCATCTCTTTATTAAAGTAGTTTCAGAACTCTTAATTTCAAACAGCAGTGCATTTGAATAATGAACACAAAGAACTGTTTGCAAAATTTGTTTCTTTACCATTGAAAAACTACCACTGAAAAATATCATTCTCCAAATGTTTGATCAGTTTAACCAGGATATCAGAATAAAATGCTTCTAAATCTGTAGAAGGAGGAAACTCCTTGGGAAATTTTAACTATGAATTTAAAAATCATCTGGCACTTAGTATTGTAGCAATAACAGCATTATAGAAAGAGATAGATGGAAATAGAAAGAATTTATGATTAGATTGAAGGTTTGAGTTATCCATTCTATAAATATTCACAATTACAGCAATTCTAACAGATATTCACAGTGTGCTTTTCCTTCACCTCCCATTTGCTAATACCTAAAATTTTATGATCTGTTTAAAAGTAAAAAGTTTCTCTACTCAAATGCCTTGAATAAGCTCCCGAATTGCCTCATTTCTGTTTAGTGTAGGAAGGAGTCATGGATGGCAGGAGCAAAAATGAAAAGCAATTTCAAATAGTCTGCAATTTTTCACAAACAGAAATCTAACACATTTGAGAAAAATGCATGCTTTTATTAAAGAAAGGTAAGATTTTTTTTCAAAAGATGCTCACAAAATATTACTTTAAACCAATCCCTTGAGGTTTCTGTTCTACTCTGAAAAGATTGTACTCTCTACAAAGAGAAACTGCTGCATGAAAGGAGAGTTTTGGTCAAGCAAGCAAACAAAAGGAATTACAAGAGGAGTCTCAGAGGAAGGGTAGATGACTCCAGCATTGCTAGGAGAAATTTCTTTTGCTATTTAACTGTTATGAGGATGTGTCAGGATACGGATTTCTTCTAAATGCATAAAAAGAATAGGTGTTGTATATGAGAGCTTATAGTGTACAAAGCCATAAAGCAGGAGCACCCTGTGGTGTGAGTTTCAGAGCCGCTCAGGACCTGAAAAGAAAGCAAAGGGACCATCAAAGGGGCAGGCATGGGAATGCTTAGAAAAATCATCCTATTGCAATGTTGTTCCCATAAGAAGGGACATGCATTTTTCTGCAAATGTCATCATGTTTACCTTTTGATTTGAAGGAGCTTCAGAAAATACAGGCAGGTGTTAGTTTTCATGACAAACCTTTGTGATAACAGTTGGAAAAAAAATACAGCTTAAGCAAGTTAACTGCAGATTTCCTTTGCATTATATATTCTTGCTTCTTCACCATGCACCTTTATTCTGAGGATCTGACAGCACTTTTCAAGATGCAGTGAAGTATCTGTTCCCATTTTACACATGGGAACATACAAGTTGCAGGGAGAACAGATCTGCTCAAAGTTGGTGGAAGGACTGAGAACAATCTTTTAATTCACAATCTTTAGTATTCCTCCACATGATCTCTACAGAGACCGAAACTCCCACTCGTATTGCTGCTCGCCCTGCTCAGGCCTCACAATTCCAGCTTAGACTCTTCTCCACACCAGGCTGGCATAACGGCTCCAATGGCTGCACCACAAGGAAAAGTTCAGGATGTGGGATGTGGTGCCTGAGCAGCGCTCTTGAGCTCAACAGGGGTATCAGCAGAGATTTACGACTCAAAGTTGCCTATGTGAATCTCATTTAAATGAGATTTAAATTGTCCCTCCCTAAATTGTCAGGTCTTATTAGGCTGGTGCAGCAGGTAATTAAATTTGTTTTAAGTTGATAGACTCCTCTCCAGTGGAGAGTGGCAGCTGGGAGGTATGGTCACAGTTTCGTATTTCTTGTAAATACAATTCCAGATTTGGGCTGACAAGCTCTTTACCAAAGTCAGATTTCTGGTCAGATTTAGACAATCTGACCAGACACAAAACCCGAGGAGTTCAGAGCTGATTTTGCACAGTGTCACATCCCAGGAAGTGATGGCCTCACACATGAGGCTCTCGTGCCTCTCTGAGCTCAGGAACAGGCTTTTAAGAGAAGGAGCTTTACCTCGCATGGCGAGTCCCTGTGCCCTACCAGGCACGCTATAAAGATGGAAACCAAGTGAAATCCTGCTGTTCGACGGACACCCCGTCTCTGCTGCATGGACCTGAGGGATGCAACTGCATTCTGCATCCTTCTGCCCCTTGCCATTGGCTGCTGCAGAACTACCACGATGTGCCAACAGGTTTGTTTTGTTTTGGCTTTTTTTAAGGTCCGTTTTGAAGGATTATCTGGAAATGTTCAGTTTAATGAGAAGGGACGGAGGACCAACTACACCCTGCAAGTGATTGAAATGAAACATGATGGGATCCGAAAGGTAAAATAGACGGTGACTTCAGATGCTCTGCTGTGGTGTGCTATGGCATGGTTAGGCCTCACAGGCTGGTGCCATTCGTGAAAGTTTACAAGGGGAGTCACTGAGAACGTATTCCCAGCTCTCTACATGGGGAAGCATGGAAGCACCACCGAGAACTCCCGGTGTCTTACTGTGATAACACGGAAAGGATTGTTTGGAGCTGAAGAGACTGTGGAGCAGAGATTTCCAGGACAGTGAAAGCTTGGCCCACTCATTTCATACTTCTGCTTCTTACTGGCAGAGCATATGGGCTCAGGACCAGCTACAAAACTTTATTTTTGCTCCCCCGCTTTTCCTCTTCAAGCTGTGAAGAGAAGCAGAGCCAGGTAGAATCTCTCTGCCCTAACCCGTATAAATGAGCCCTTTATGTTGGCCTAATTCTACTCTCCCTGAAGTGATGAGCCTTCCCCCTAACTATGCCCTGATTGCTATATGGTTATTTGTGAAATTATGGAATCCTGCTGTCTCCTTACATTCTAAACAGTTTGAAAAATTAGGCCTTTTTTAGGGGTTTTTGAGCCACTAAAACACAGGCTGTTTTAAGTCTGATTCCATGAAGTTAAGCCCCATGTTACATATTATCTTTCTGAAAAACAAGGAGTAACTCAGTTATTCTGTAAATAGAGGGTATCTAAATAATTTTGAATGTATTTGCTGCACCTCTTCTGCACCCCCTTACTCCCAGAAGAATAAAATATACATCTGAAATGGTTACAGGTTTAACTCCCTCTGCCCCAATTCCTGCCTTTCTCTGAGAGCAGCAGATGCGAGTTCAGAGCCCAGCAGAGAGTTAAGCATGAATCAGCAATGTCATGCAAAAAAAAAGCAAATTCCTCACTGAGAAACAGAAGGAGCATCTCTTCCAAGACTTGTAAAGCAATCTTTCTGCTGTACCTGGTATTCATATGAAGTATTATGTGAGCTTGGGGCTTTGAACTTCAAGAAAGATATTTGCAATGTGGGCAGATTGGAGAGGAGAAGAAACAGGATGGCTAAATGTCTTGATTTTGCTGTGTGTTTACTGACAGAAGTGATATTTATTTAGAAGACGCATCCGTTACTGCCAAAATACACACTGTATGGTAGATCCTCCAAGTTAGTAGCGCTAAGCAAATATACATGTCTTCGTTTATGCTGCCTGGGGACAGAGCTTCAGAAGCTCCTTCCTCGCCACCTTTTCTTTTTCTCTGTGCAATGAAGAGAGTTGAGAAGCCCGTGTAGAGCTTTCCTCTTCTTGAATTGCTATGATCTCTCATCTGCCATCAGCAGGCTCCTGGTCGTGCCCTGTGTTAATACCTCTTCCCATTTACTGTGACAAGAAATCCCTTCCACATGAGCAGAGCTCAGGCAAGTTCATACTTACATGAGGTGATGGAAAACCTCTTATAAAATCAAGCCTTCGGAGTGGATAACCTCAATGATGATCTTCCTCTTGATCTTTGCTGGTACCCTGCTTTGCCTGCAAGTAGTGATAGTTCAGACCGAATCTCTGATTATTAATAAGCACAGCTTAACATGGAAATTCTGCCTACTACAGCTGTCTAGTTATGAATAGAACTCCCAACTTTTTAAATATTTGCCAGAGTTTGCTTTTTTCTCACTTGAAATTTTGTCTTTTTTTTTTTTTTCTTTCAAGACATCCTGAGAGTCAGCCTTGCATAGCAGGATTTCAGCTGCAGGATGGCAACTGATCCACCTCTGTGATCTGGACATGCAGCAGCCATGTTCACTGCTAGAAAAATATGAAGACTTCATTGCAGAGGGGATGTGGGGAGGGTGCAGGGAATTGCAATGATTCCCTGGTCTGTCTCCTAATTGTTTTTATGTGCTTGGATGCACTTTGCTACCCTGCACATGCTGTACGTTATTCTCAGGATGCAGGCATGGCAGTAAGGGGTTGTTCCCGGTCCCACTGCCAAAAGAGATCAAAACTTCAGAAAATGAGATCTCTGCTTGGGTATAAACATGCAGAGAAAGCTGACTTTTCTAGGCCAATCCGGTTAGGCTAATTTGGTTAATATTTGCAAGAGATATCAGTGAGATGTCCCACTTCTGTATTCGGCAGGTTGGCTACTGGAATGAAGATGAGAAGTTAGTTCCAGTGGCCATAGATACTCAAAGCGGCAACGAGTCCACAAGTCTTCAGAACAGGACTTACATAGTCACAACTATCCTAGTAAGTTCTTGACCTCAAACCCAGTGCTCCCTCCCCATCTGCTGGTGTATGGACCCCCTCTTTGCCCTTGCATGCCTTCCTTTGCAATGCAATTTATTTAATGATAGTAACAACAGCAACAAAAACAACAGCACTTACTGCTTCCTGTTGGATCCATAAAGGTATCAGAAAATTGCTGTGGCTAATGAAATAAATATTTAAGGGATCTCACATGTAAATGCAGGAAATACAACAGATTATGACAATGCAGTAGAGGAACTAGCCTAGGTATATTAGGAACATTATACAAGTATTTTGTATTCAGCCCACAGAGTGGGGGCTATACTTTTGGGAAGGATAGGCTATATTGTGCAGAGAGCCTGAATCATAACTTTAAAAACAATCATGAAGGAACAATATTTATCTTGTAATATATGGTATCATGTATTGTGTCATCGCATATACTTACCCTGCCAAAACTGATGATTTTTAGTAAATTATTTGTTGAATGCTTACTGTGAGTCTACAGAGAAGATGACACAATACCCAAACCCACTTAAACATCTGTAGGGCTCGTTCCTGCCCAGCAAACTTGATTCTGCCAATGCCCACATAGGCATGGCTCTAAAAATTCATCAGCTGGATGCGCCAAATAACCTTTATGGGACAGCACTGAGAGGCTGTTGCCCAAATACCACCACCAACTCCATTCCCATCAGGTCCATCACAACAAGAGCTACCTCCAGTTCCATATAACTAAATACAGAAGGCCAGAATAATAATAATCACCATTTATACTTTATAACTCCCCAGCCTATTGACTGTGCCTTTTGGTAAAGGATCACAGAGCTGGTGTTTTGCAAGAGGACCAGAAACTGCACACTGTGCTCTAGTCTGAGAGCCTGAGGTGCTTCTCTAGAAAAGTGAAGTGTGACTCTATTTGTTTTCTCTGTGCCAGGAAGACCCATATGTGATGCTCAAGAAGAATGCCAACCAGTTTGAAGGCAATGAGAGATATGAAGGCTACTGTGTGGAGCTGGCCGCGGAGATCGCCAAGCACGTTGGCTACCACTACAGGCTGGAGATTGTCAGAGATGGGAAGTACGGAGCCCGCGACCCGGACACCAAAACATGGAACGGCATGGTGGGAGAACTGGTTTATGGGGTGAGTTCATAACCTCATCCATTGTTTTTAACTCTTGTCTTGAAAACAAATTCAAGCTCCCCAGTAAAAGGGCACCTTTCTCCTACCTATAGACATCCCAGCCTTCTGTCAGCGCAACCTTCCTGCCACCACTGCTCTCTTATTAATCTGTACTGAGGGCATCCTCAAAGCTTAATGCAGTCAGACTTCTCCTGGAATCATGGAATGCTTAAGGTTGGAAGGGACCTCTCGAGGTCATCTAGTCTAACCCCCTGCACACGCAGGGTCACCTAGAGCACGTGGCACAGGGCTGCGTCCAAGCGGGTTTGAAGATCTCCAGAGAAGGAGACTCCACAACCTCTCTGGGCAGCCTGTTCCAGGGCTCTGGCACCCTCACTGTCAAGAATTTTTTTCCTTTAAGTTCCTGTGGAACTTTTGGTGTTTTAGCAGTTCTACAAAGAAGAGCTAAAAGAAGTCCTTCAAAATAAATAACAAGAGAATCTACCCTCAAAGCAACACCCAGATACCTCATTGAGCCAGCTCCTCACCCACAACTACTCTTAAAATGGTTCCACTCAATACGGTTTATCAGTCTGGACAGACGTCCACTCTAAACACCAATATGCTCCTCTTTGAGCATCTTCTTGCTGTTATTTCTACCATAAAGATTTACATTTATGATTAATCTTTCACCTGTTAGTCACTAGAGTTTATTATGAGTTTTTTTTTAAAAAATAACCTAGATTTTTGCAGTGAAAAAGATATCTTATTGATCTGTTTTTACATTCTCTTGGGCAAAATCAAATAAAAACTTTTGCTTGATCAGCTGAATTATTTTCTAACTTGATCAGAAAAAAATAATTCTGAGGCAGGGAAATAGTTTTGTGCTGTACTAAATGTTCTTTGCTACCTAGTTAAGTCCTTTTTTTTTTTTTTAATCTTTCCTGCCCCAAGGCTTGAGCTATCTTGAGGGCTGA
The DNA here is from genome assembly GCF_000705375.1 of Tinamus guttatus. The sequence continues at coordinate 49,464 of NW_010586990.1, read as the reverse complement.
AGCTCTGTTAATGCAAATAAGAAGTCCTGCAAAACATTTTAATTTAGGGAGGAACAACACATCCCGTGCCATTGAAATGTCAAAATATTTTCTTCTCAGTGTTCCCAAAAAGATGTTTTTTTCCTGCCTTTTTTGGAAGGAGAAATAGTGAAAAGTCAAACTTTCCCATGGGTACAATTTTCAAATTTTATTCTATTTTATGTTTGCGTGATAATGGCAGGGTAAAAGAAAGCTACAATTTGGCACACTCAGCATACGTTTGGTTTGAACACAGGGGTTAGACCATTTTCTGTCTAGCCACTTGTACCCAATCTCTGCACTACCAGAGAAGGACAGAAGCTCAATATACAAAGCTACTGAGCCAAATACACCTATAGGTATAAGGTATAGGGAATTAAATTTGCCTTACCTTCACATAGCCATGACAGAGTCATGTGTCTAATCTAAGTTATTTACTCAGGCCCCCTTCATGGAGAGCAGAAGGAGACGGGCAGCTCCAGCGGGTTGAGCCTTGCAGCTCGGTGCAGCTCCCACAGCGAGGGAGCAGGACTGGGCACCCACTGCAAACTGGGCAGCACTGGGAGCCCTCACACAACAGGCTCACTCTGCTGGTTCCCCATCCGTGCTGTATTAAATTTCCCACCTGGCCGTGTGGGGAATATCCAGGCCCGCGTGTCACACCACGGGAGGCTGCGGGATGCATCCTCAGCCATTGCAGTACGTTTCCCTTACCATCTTTGAGACTGATTGTGAAATAAATGCAGAGTACGTATCAGTGTCACTGGACACTGATTCTTCTTCTCTCATGTGAGTGATGCAATCAAAAAATAGCTCCTGATGACAATAAAAATTCTAGCATGCCTTTTCCAGGCAATTGGCCTTTCCTTGCCTCTTTCGATGCCTAGATGATGAGACTCTTTTAGGGAAAGGCATCTGTATCAGATTGTAACATCAGTGGATAAATCAGACAAAAAGTGCTAGGTGGCTGGAAAAAGAAAACACTGTGATTTCAAAACAGACCTGGTAATCAGCAGTGATAAAATGGAAATAATTCACAAACTTTATGGACTGCTTTTTAACATTTCTCTTGTAGTTCATTTTATCTGATAACCTCCACTATGAGAGAAGTAAACAGAGGTCCAAGAGAAAGGCATTGGAGCTGAGAGGTGTATTTTGTCCCTAAAACACAAATCTCTTCTTTGTCTCTTCTTTTCAGAGGGCTGATGTTGCTGTGGCACCATTAACCATCACTCTGGTTCGAGAAGAGGTTATAGACTTTTCCAAACCGTTTATGAGCCTAGGTATCTCTATCATGATAAAAAAACCTCAGAAGTCCAAACCAGGAGTTTTTTCCTTTCTGGATCCTTTGGCTTACGAGATATGGATGTGCATTGTGTTTGCCTACATTGGAGTAAGCGTTGTCCTCTTCCTGGTCAGTCGCTTCAGCCCCTATGAGTGGCACACTGAGGAGTTCGAGGAAGGACGGGACCAGCCAGCCAATGACCAGACAAATGAATTCGGGATATTCAACAGTCTCTGGTTCTCCCTAGGAGCCTTTATGCAGCAAGGATGTGATATTTCTCCAAGGTGGGTTACCTTCCTCTGCAAACCTTCTCCTAATTCATGTGGCTTGATCTTGTTACATGTCTTGAAACTGAACAGATTCTTGTGTGACTTTTCTTCCTTTTGGAAAGCTGTATTACCACCAGTCTTGAGGTAAAGATTTTGCCTGTCACAGTAGCCCATGATACACATTTCTTCTCAATGCCTTGCTCATACAAAAGCAAAAAGTATGGCTCTAACAGGTTCTGCAATGTGCTTCTCCAGGTTGCAACTCCTGCTAGTAGTATTCAGGAATACGTGAGGACGGTGGCTGTGGATGGGGTTGTCTCTGGGAGCCCTGCTCTGGGCACCAGCAGACGCAGGAGCCGTGGGCAGTGCCGGAGCCGCCGCGAGGTCCCGGACACGCAGAACGTGGACACGGGCTGGCAGGGGCTGTGCCCCTGTGCCCATCCCCGTGCAGGCCGAGACCCTCCTTGGCCTGCCTAGACCCAAAGTGGGTCTAATGCTAGTCGTGAGGAGGAATCTACAGACAAAGTACTATCCACATTAACCTGCCCTAGTGACAAATGAATGATGCTGTGACAAAAGAGGAAGGCGCTGAGGCCTTTCGCTTTCTTTTTCCCCCATCCAGTTCTGGTTTAGTTTCCCTTCTGTTTGAAGGAAGTTTCGGCAGGGATCCATTTGTTCATCTGCGGGTGAATACCGTAGAGGGAAGGTGTTTTCATATGAGCCAGGGTGGTGTGGAAGCGGTGGCGAGGAGGATGCAGCCACGGCCACGCCGCGGGGCGCACGCGGCATCGGCACCAGAGAGCAGGAAACAAAGAACCTGACGAGCACTTGGATAGTGGCAGCTTTTCTGAATATGCTTTATCATCAGATCCTTGATTAGCTGGAGTCCGGCAGGGGCACTCAGCCCTCCCAGCAGAGGGAATTCAGCTTTATCGCTGTCCTGGAACACGGCCCCGCGTGTTAGGATCAGGTTATTGCTGGTTTTATTCTCATTGTTGTTGTCATTATTCTTAATCAGGAAAGAGAATGTCTTCCTGTGGGGACATTTCAATAGACGGTTTCTGTTCCAGGGAGGAGCGTGAAGAGGTGAAAAGTGGAGACTTTGCAGAACAGCAGATTTTGAAACATCTTCAGTAAAAAGCGTTGGGGAGGAGTTAGTAGTTTTGATCCAAATAAAAGGGTTTACTATAGCTGAACAACACCCTTTGAATCACCATTTCAAAGTGTTAATTTTGCTTTGAAATGGAAAATCAAATGATTGTGTCATTGTTATTTTAATGTTGTTAATTCCTGATAATGAAAAATAACAATTTCATTGAAATCAATGTATTCCTATGGAGCAGAAGAGCATATTTTAATCGCAAATATTTGAAAGCAAGAGAAAAATTGAAAACTGAAAAACTGGACTTATTATAACTCCCAGCACTCTGAGTACAGTTTCTTGTAACAGTTGCAAGAGGAGGGGAACATTTTGGTGACATGTGAACACAAGGAGGAAGCAGAAGAGTGAGAATTCCCGTAGGATGTTGTTGTACAGAAAGGCTCCCAGTTCTCTCTGTATTTCACATGTATTTTTCACACGAACCGAGTGCAGGATTTGTGACACATCCCGCAGAAATGAGTGCTTGGTGAAACTCCACTGTGGGCAGGTGGAGGGGATCTGCTCTATTCCTGTGTATGTTCTATATGGTTGCTGCTAAACTTATCACTATAATCTCTTGGCATCTCCCCAGTAATGTATTAATCAACCTAAATAACTTCTGTTATGCATCTGCTCTGTCATTCTCCCCTCAGCAGAAAGGAGCAAGTGCAGGGGTGTATTTTGTTTTTGTAGAGGTTTTGGTTTGTTTATTTCACGTTTGTTTGGGGAAGGAGTAGAGGAAATTTGTCTGTCTTCTTTTTTTTTTAAGAGCATGTTTGTTTTAAGTGCATATGTGCCACTATAGATTTTCCTAAAAGACCTGTAAGATCAAAATTGCAGACGCATCACTCTGTCCAGCAGGTGACAAGACTTGCAGTAACTCCTTGCTGCTATAACAGTGCATTCCTCCCTCTTAGACCAGTCCCCAGGGAAGTCTGGTCCCCCACAGAGGCAAAATAGGCTTTGGAAAGAGCTTTACTCTGTTAAAAGGACAGACTTCCTAGCCAGGACGTTAATCCACATAAATGCGTTTGTCGAGCTACCAGGAAACCTCAGATGCTCCAACTCCCTCCCGTGATGAGTTGCTCCTCATACATGAGCAGGGGGTACAGAGCCACGATGGTCCAACCACTGCATCCCAGCTGGGTGCAGATGTTGGAGTGGCCAGAGAGCTGATCTGCCTTATGGGAGCTGGGCTCACATCAATTCCCTGCAGAGCTTGATAAACCCTTGCTGGCCAAATTAGAAGCCCATAGACCTTGTACCCAGACTTGCCTTTGGATACACTGAGCCCTGCCTCTGAAAACCCATTTCCGTGCCTGTGATCAGCCTTATGAAGTTCACACCTAAAAACAACACAACGAATTTTCCAAGCAATGTTCCCGCTCCCCTCTGCACCCTGCCATGGGGATTTCTGAAGATGAGAAGAGCCTCTCTGGAGGTTAGCGTGCCAGAACACTGCACGTGGCCCAGAAGGTCGCAAGTGAGACTGGGGGCTGCAGAGCTTTAGGAAATATTACTGAAATGTAGGTGTAGTAGCTCAGAGTCCAGGGGATGGGGGAAGGCAGACATCAGCACGTGGAATAATTTGTCCTGGGTGAGGAAAAAAGATGGTCTGGGTCATTGAAACACAGCAGAATGCAGGAAGAGCAACCGTTTGGGCTTGGGAGTAGTTTCATGTACATAGTTGTGGGCAGAAATCAGTGAAGTCTGAAACAGGCCATACACCATTAGGCTGTGCAAAATGCCACCTAAACTTCAGAAAACAGTCATGAAATTGCAAAAGCACTCATTAAATGTGAAATACAGACCCAGAAAGGAGATTCTCAGAGCAGGCATCGGAGGTAATAAATATCCTGCAGCCAGTGGTGAGAGCCTGCAGCAAAAGGGCTATGAAGTAAATGTGACTCACATTGTACTATTTTTCAAAAATGCAATTTGATAAATTTTGTTCGGAGCTTAAAATAACCCCAGCATACAAGAGCTGTGCAGAGCTGGGCCTTGCTAACACAGAGCTGGTTCTTGCTGCTTCCTCGCCGGGGACAGAGCCGAGGCCTTTTGCAAGGAAAGCAAAGCGAGGGCTCAGCTGCAGCAAAATGAGCCACTCAAATATTTCACACGCCCAACCAATTTCTTCAAGATAAATTATCTGACTGTAGTGAGAAGCATAAAAAAGCAGGGAGCAAATACACATTTTTGCTGACAGCTTCCCAACTTGGTCTTCTATTTTCTGTTATCTCAAAGTGAGTTGCTTCACAGAGTTCAAGTCCAAAGGAAGGCTGCTGTGTGTTACAGACTATTAAATTTAATCCAGTTACCCTTCTTCTGGGTCAGAAAACTTATGTTTGACTAAAGTGAAATACATTTGGCTAAAACATATCTTCCAGAAGGGCATTTATTTTGAAGACATTATGGAATAGAATATGGAGAGTTTTTCAGCCAACTGACTGAAGGAGTCTTGTCCCCACTGGAGTCTGACAGGAGGATAAGCAGCACACGGTACCACCCAGTAAAACCGGTCGTTGGCTCTGCCATGTCAGGAAAACTAAGCTGACTTTTCCAAAAATAAACAGAACTGCAGGGGAGCTCTGTTTAGGCTGTGCTGTGGAAACTGAACACGCATGTTTTGGATGCAGATCTACGCAGGGAATAAAAGGGAAATGTTTAGTCATGTTATGATAGGGTATTGTGTCCCATATCCACACAGCAAAGCTTGGAATGGCTCACTATAACCTGCATTATTGAGAGGTCCTGGGCAGCCTGGGTGTGCAGGAAAATGGAAAATCAGACTTTCAGCACAGCTGGAGAAGGGACCTTCCCTCGCACATGAGCAGGATGCAGGAGCAGGAGGAGGTTCTGCGCTCCTGCATGGTGCCGTAAGGGACGTGCTGGGGAGCAGCCCCGCGTGCCCAAAACCTGCAGGCACCTTCTGTGTGCAAGGAGACAGGGAGCCAACGGGGTCCAGCTGGCAACTGAGGAGGGGTAAAGGGGTAAACAAGAGTTATCTTGTCAGAGTCCAGGCCCTGGTGCCACTGCCGTGGGCTTTGGTGGTGAACGAAGGCACTCGCAGATGGGGAGGAGATATAATACATATAATAATAGATCCAGTATATTATCTATATTCATCTTGTGGACACTGTTATTTGTGTGTAGTGACACGGATATACTGCACTATGGCACATTTATAGCAGTGTGCAACTGGGCTTATGTTTCATTGCAGTCTCTCCTGCAGGCGCTCTGTTGCACTCTGTCATAGCGCTATGTGTGCAGAAGAACAAATATGGTATTTATCACGTACCTGTAATTAATGCTGAACATTTTCTTCTGCTGTTTTTCCTGTTTATTTACATTTCCTCTTAGATCAACTGAAGAAAAATCACAAGAGAATTCAGCAACGGAGCTGCTGGAAATAACAGTAAAATTGCACTGCAAGTTGTTGAAGGCTTTTTTTCTAAACTAGCCCCTAGAGATTTTGAAAAGCAGCAGCACTTCTAAATTTCACCAAAAGTTCCCAGTATTGCAAGATTTTATCTACTTGTAGACAAGACAAGATTTAAAACAGAAGCTGGCTGGGACCAGGGTGCTTTTGTTGTTTGTTTGGGGAGGACTTTGATTTTAGTTGTTTCGAGGGAGTTATTTTTGTTCTGTCCTTAGTCAAGTAACACTTGCAGGGTACTTATTTTGCTAAAATTTAGAACTAGGGAAATTAGAAGCAACTGCATTTAGCAGTTAGAAGGATTTTAATTCTTTCCTGATATGAGGGCCAAGCCTAGATGTTTATTTTGGCAATTCTTCTTGATTTCAGTAGGCATCTTCTCTCACATTTCAAGCATCTGCCTTTCTTTTTGGCCTGATTCACAATTCTGATGCCATCCTTGTGATACACTTACAACTTTAAACAAGATTTCACTTGTCCTAGAGGGACCCTGAGGAGCCATGCAAGCTCTCCCAAAACAGGAGGGACACAAGGAACAAGAAAGGGTTTGTGCTTCTTATTTTCCTTTGCATCCTGTCCCCAGCAAGGTCTGGGGGAGATGGATTTTCAGGTATGAGCCTGTATGGATAGGAAAAGGAAGATGCTGAGTGTTGGCAGTACCATTTTCCGGAGAAGGCCGGTGTTTGCAGGGAGCAGAGCTTGCTGGCGGGGCTTTCCAAGGCTTCTTGGGAGACATTTCGGTGATTTTGCAGCTCACTGCCAGCTGGATTCACTGCACAGCCTCCGGGCAAAGGGCGTACTGGAAATGAGGGAGGTTCATCTGTTCTCTGCATGCAACCTGCAGCTCAGCTGGGGATGAGGTTGGTTCAGCAAAGTTCCTGCTTCAGGATGGGGTGGATCTGGGAACTTGGAGGCTTGTCCATGGGAACGAACCTCAGCGCCAGTTATTTTTGGTTAGGCTGGCGCTAAGGCTGATCTTTAAGGATAACACTAGAAAATGAGGATTTCAGCTTCTGGAAAGGTCTCCCTCTTAAAGGTGTACTAAGTGATATTGCAATTCTCTCTCCCTGGCAGAGTTAATTATGCCCAGGGAGAGAAAAATCAGGTCACAGGGTAAGAGCAGTTTTTGCAAATCACCAGGAACTGATGACCACACTTATTTCTGAAAGGCACTTAACCAGGGAGAGTGACTCACCAGAGGAGCAGCTTGACAAATCGCGCAGCATCGAACTGAACAGGCCCCTCTGGAACTCGCACACTTCCATGGCAACCAACACGTGGCAGCTAGGGGAAAATGGAAATTCTTCTAAAATAGTCATCCTTGTTATCTTCCTTTTTATTTGGAAAAATGCTGAAGGGTAGAGAGGACTCAGAAGGAGAAATTACTTAGCTGAGGGAATATTGTTGGGAAAATACAATTTCAACTGTAAAGGAAAAATGAATCCCTTGGATTTTCGCGCTCTGTCATCTGAGAATTTCTAAATGCTTTGGAGTTATTGCATGTTTCACTCACTCATTTGCCAGGCACTATCCAGAATGGTCCCCTTGTCATGCACATGTAGTCACTCTCCCACCATTCTGACTTCAGGCCTCCTACTAAGTGGTGGATTTACTAATTGTTCTGCCCATTGTTGTTAAAATAAGTAGTAAAGAACTTGAAGCAAAATTAGGTTTATTAAACTAAAATCATGTTTGCAATTTAATACTTTTATCTCTTTTTTATGACAAAATAGATGTTTCCAGTATCTTTGACTGAAAAGAGTAGAAAAAACCATGGAAATTTTCAGTGACTATAAAGTGCATTGACCAGTTTTTGATGCAGTGGGAGGCTGCGGTTCTGCAGGGTGGAAGGGCCCGTCTGAGGTGTTCCTGGTGCTGTGCAGTCCAGCTGGAGCTACCCGCTGTGCAGGGGGTGCCTGACACGTCCAGCCTCTGCCCTCTGGGGATCCCATCGCCCTGTGCTCCAGGTTGCTGATTTCCAGTCAGTAGTGGGGACACGTTTCATTTTTTGCATTTGCTTTTCTGCCCGTTCCTGCTAAGCTGCCGTCCCCAGCACGAGGCTCAGCGGGGCCCTGTGCCGGGCCGGCCGCATCGCCGGGACCTTTCGTCCTGGCGCTGGGGTCGTGGGAACCGAGTGGCCTCCGCGTCCCTGGTGTCCTTTGCAAGGCTGCCTCTCACACACTGCTTGGATGGGAAGCCTCGAGGAAGCTTTCACAGGGAATCCCTGTTTAAATAACTCCTCCATACGCCGCACGTCACTTTTATCAGCACTAGGATCATCTGCAACCGTCTGGATACACAGTCCAACGAGCGCTGAGCTCCCCAGCTCGGATCGTTCTCGCTCCCACAGGGCATCCACAGCAGCTCTTTGCTGCTTTAATTCACCAGAGGTGGCCAAAAGCTCACGGCTTTCAACTGAGACACTCAAAAGTACTACTTTTTCTTTTTTTTTTTTTCATGTTTTTGTTTTCCATGGGAGTTTGGGATTTACTACAGCTGTTCTGCTTTTGTCCCAGATTTCATCACAACTGCTTGTCTGGTAACTGAGGAACAAGGAACTGGAAAAAAACAATACTACTTCCAGAGAAAGAGTGACTTCATTTAAATTTAATTTAAGATCGGAATTCAATATCTGCTTAAAGTGATGGGGAATGAGCTTTGAAGGCCTTTTTTTTAAAACACTTATTGCTCTGAAGCTAGAACAAATGTTCTCGGGGGAAAAAAAGGAAAACAGGGGTTTTACTGTAGTTCAAGAGATCCTGGGTTCCCAAACTCTTTGGACAAATTAAATATAAATAAGTATAAATAAATACAAACCCATCCCTGTTTGAAAGCAGCTGCTTTGCTTTCTGTCACTGAAGTTTCTTCTCAGAAGGCCTCGTTCCTGGTCCCGAGGACCCATGGGCTGTGTAGAGCAGTGAAGGTTGCATGGAGACCCGCTGCCTTCTCCCACCGCGCTCCTTCCTTCCTTCCTTCCTTCCTCCCTTCTGCCGTTTGCTCTGTTTCGTCCAGGAGCTGCAGCCAAGAAATGCCTCCACATTTTGGGTTTGTTTTGGTCCAGCACTGGGGTGGCTCTTTAGTCATTTGTGTATTCACAGCTGTCCTGCCTGGAAGAAGCCTCTATTGCTCCAGCTTCTCTAGGGGCCAATGAATGCCCTGAGGCAGAACAAGATCTCGAGCTGAGCTCTTTGGAGGGATGAGGAGACAAACGTCTTTTGGGATCTGTTTGGAAAGATGGACATCTAAGAGATCAGTGTGGCATACCCAGCAGTTCCTAGGGAAATGAGGATAATGCTTAGAAATCAGCAGAAAAGTCTTTCCGTGCTTGGACAGAGTCTGGGGTTGAAGGAGACGGCGCATGGAGAAGCTTCTCCAGCCCTCCATGGTGGTGTCTTGGTCCTTCCTCTGTGCTGGGAGCAGAGGAGCTCAGTCACAGCCAGTGCCACCGTGGCCCATGGGATGGCACGAAGGGCCGTGCAGCTCAGTAGGTCTCCATTTCTGCATCACACACTTCAGGATACTCAATCTATGTAATAAAACCATCCAGTAATTCTGATTAATGCCTGCTTGTAAGAGTTGCTGCTTGCCCTTAGATCCGAAAGCTAAGCAGCAATAATTCAGTCGTGGTAAGGATAACTTCCTACTTTGATCTTCAGATAAAAGAGTTTATAGAAGTGCAAAAGTGTTACATTCACTGTTCCTTGGACAGCTTCAAAGCACGTTATATACACTAATGAATTTTCCCAACAAAGCCTGATGAGATGTAATAGGAGGCAAATGTGTGAACGGAAGATTAGAGAGGGACGGGGAGGAGTCCTCATACTGTGAGTGGCAAAAGCAGTAAAAACAGGTATCTGCACGCTGTGAACACAGGCAAGATGTAAAGCAGGGGCCGTGAGGGCCCGGGAGCAGAAGTCAAACGTGAGGGATGCTCTCCCACAGGAGGGGTTTTCTGCTCTTTCTCTTATTCCTTGAAGTTCTCAGTAAGAAGCAATATCTCAGGCTGCATAGACACAGACAGAAGGAGGGAGGGCTTCTTTTCATCTCAATCGTGTTCCCGAAACCTTAAAAAAAATCACCAAATGGATCTTAGCAGGTGAAACAGTGCCAGCAGAAATGCTGAGCACACTTCTTCATGGATTGGGAGTTGCAGTGTTAGAAGACCAGCATTCCTGTGCACATACAGCTCTCCTGAAAGACAGAGCTGGGGAAGCAGAGCTGACACTTGTTCCTCACAGTTTCTACAAGGGGTATGATATAAACTTATAGAAAAAAGAAAGGCTCAAAAGTGAAAATAGAGAAAAATATTAATGTACAGTCTTTGTCAGGGATCACATTTTAAATCTGAAATAGAAAAGGAAAGATACATACAGGAATTTTATTAAGAATGAAGCCTTCTATTGCAGATAATACGCTATTTATGGAAAGGTCTTTTTTCTCCTCAGTCTTCAGAGCAAGAAAAGCTAAGGAAAGGGAGCCTGGAGTAGGTTATTACAACAGCGACCAGGAGCCTCAGAAAGGGAGCTCTAAGCTGTGAGCACATGTAAATGGCTAAAGAAAGATCTTGGGAAAATAAAGAACTGGTATATAATCCAAAATACATCAAGTCTTTAAAGAGAACAGCCTTTGCACTCTGCAGAAAAGAAACAGAGTACAAAATCTAGCAAAACAGCAGAGGCCATTAGCACAATAGGCTGTTGTCTAAGGGGAAGGATGGGTCCTGTTGGGTTTGGGGCCACCTGAGGTTGAGGAAGCTCCTGAGTAATGAATCTCCTGGGGCTCTCCAGTGAGTGCTCCTGACAACATTCTATACTTGTCACCTTGGGAGTTTTTCTCAGCAAAGCTAAGAAATGTCACCAAGGTGAGAAAAATGTGCGGAGAGGCTTCTTTACAGTAAAAATTTTGCTCAAAGGCACAATAAGAGTCGCTTTTCCTTGTGGCAAGAGCTGGCAGAACTGCAGCCCAGGAGTGACTTTTCCTTTCACCAGCACTGCCAAGCAGCCCAAAGCGACTGCGTGTTTTCCAGCAAACCTCCGTCTAAATGTTCATTTCTCAAATCCACCCTGGTTTGCATCATGGAGAGACATCCTGTGTTTATACTTAAGAGGATCACAGTATACTTCTTTGGGTCTATTTATTTTGCCTTTCAACCAAACTCTTTTTTTTTGTTTGCTTGTTTTCTTCTGCGAGTTTCACCTAATGTCTCTGTCCTCGTTCTTTCCTTACCATTCTCTTTGCACAGCCCCTGGAAGAGGTGGATGTGTTGTCCTGCACTTTTAGGGATCAGTGTCCCACTGCAGCAGCTGATTCTGAGGTGGTTCCCTTGACCTGGGGGCAGAGCTTGGTCTGCAGCTCTGCTTTGTGTCCCCGTTTTTGTACCGTGGGTCTTTGAGCAGCAGTCGCCCCTGTCAGTGCAAGGCAGGCTCACCATCTAGCACCGTATAGCACCATCTAGCACTCCCAACACTACCTGTGTTAATGGAGCTGGTGAGTTATGCTGGTTACATGTCGGTGGGTTGTGTTATGTGGCCAGTGAGGACCGCAGGAAGGCACATCCCAAGCGTGACAATAAATTACCTGCTGCTAGAGGGAGCGGGAGCAGGCAAAGAGTCAACTGAGAGATGAGCTCCACCTGGAGACTGATGCTTCAGGCCGCCTGCCCAGGTGAAGTTCATAAATCTGATTCATCCTCTTCTCACTCAGTGGGGAGCTGGATTAAAGAGATGAAGTGAGGTGTCCTGATCCTGTAAAGTGTCTCCTGTGCAAGTGCAGCAGAAGGTAAGTTCCTGGCTGCTAGTCCTCTGCTTAGACCATTAGATACCTCTTGCCTGGCAAAAAGCTAAGTGTCTTGAAAACAGCATGTAGCTGCTCCCTGTTGTCGTGCTTATACCTAGCACTGCAGCAAACCTAGCTGCAATGACTGGAGAATGGGAAGTGGTGGGATGTGTTCTGACTAAGCAGGAAAACTCATTTTAGAAAGAGGTTTTACCTGTTGAAGGGAAATTGAAGAAAAAAAATAGCCAATGTATTCTGCAAGAGAAGAGATTAAATAGTAGGAGAGGGGCCATGCACTGCTGTCCAAGGTCATTAGCTTAGACAGAAAGAAACAGTGAATAAACTGTGACTTGTAATTAACACCCCACAGATGCACATCCTCCAGGTGAATCCGGGAGATTGTGCATATTTGCAGACAATATCATAGCAATTCCTACAGAGCAAGTGATCCCGAATTCCCTTGTAAAACGGCTTCTCCTGCGGCTCCGTGGGCAGCGTTGCCTTCTTCCCGGGTGTCAGCCTGGCACAGAGGGCAAGCAGCACGATGAAGGGCATCTCCATGGGAGAGCACGTACCCCAAAGGCAAGGAGCTCTCCCCAGTTTTCTTCTCTCTCTCTCTTTTTTTTATTTTTTTTATTTATTTTTTATTTAACGAAAATTAGAAAGAGAAGCAGAAGAGAGACAGCAGGGGACTCCCCATAGCTGCACACCCTCAGCCTTCTTACCCTGTCTTGCTGGTTAATGTTACCTATGGGGAACTAAAATATTCAACCATTACCTCTGCAGAAAAGTAACGAGGAGAACTGAGGAAGGACTAGCTGATTTGTACCGCTGGGAGCAGTAAATGGGAATGTCAAGAGAAAACATGCCTGCTTATGCGTTTCTGAGAGCTCTCTTGACGCTGTTTTAAAGCCCAGCTTTGCGGCCAAGGCTCCAGACTCATGTATGAGGAGGTAGGGCTCAGTGATGAGTAAATGCAAAATAACAAGGGCAAGAAAATTAAAAATACAACGCACAGAGAGAAACATGCATTATAATCACTCTGATTTCATGAAAAACAGTGGGTAGCTCATTGAAAACTCCCCAGGGCACAGCTGGGCATATGAGGTTAACAGCTTCCCAGAAAGTGTGCATCGGATCCTCCCAGATCCAGCTCCCAAATTCGCATCCCCGAACCTAACCCTAAACCCCTAGGGGTTTTGTCCCCTTGGCTATGACCCTTTGCAGATTTTTCAAGCAAATCAAGGTCCATGTCAGGGTCAGAGGTAAAATGGTGAGACCAATCATTCTGGATGGTCTGTGATACAGAGAAAAAAACACAAATTCATTGGCCTTGACTGAGTTTAATGTTGCAAGTTTCTTTAAGAGCAAAACTGCAGCAAAATGTTTGCAGCTAATCCTCTGCCAAGTCTACACTTTGGTAGACCCATGAAATTATCTGGAGTCATTATCAAATTAGCAGAATAGTGTTGGAGATCAGAGGGCCTGTGTGGGTAGCAGACCAAAAGTGGATTTGACCCACAATGAGTAGAACAAGCATGTAAGAGCTTTTCTTTCAACAGTTTTGCATAAATTCATTCAGTGACAAATATGTCAGTTGGCTAAGTGAGCCTTTATTAGAATTGAATTTAGCAGCAAATCTGAGAAATCCTCCCAAAGCAACTGTGGCTTTAGAATCCCAGATTTGCGTTTCTAATTAAAACGCTGTCAGTTTAAGTGTAATTCTCCACCAGAAATGAATTCGGGGGGGTTGGAGTGGGAGAGAACTCAGATGCTCGTCAAACAGTTTTCCAGAGAGATTTACCCTGTGTATTTCCTGGTGAACTTGTTAATCTTCTTGCAAAACTGTATCTTGCCAGAGAATTGATGCTGCCTCTAATAAGCTTGCAAAACAGAGGCAAACTCCTGTTGGTTTCCCTTACCTTCCGTAAGGGGCAAGATCAAAGAGCAAATTGTCTCATCAAGGATTGCATTTTGCTTTAAGAAATAAGAGATTTGCTGCATGCTTTTCTCTTTCCTGTGAAGAATCCATCAATGCTACAGCTGGAACATTTTTTAAAAAAAAAAAAGTCACTTTGTGTGAACAAAAGGATCTTGGATTCTTTTTTGTTTTCAGCTGGCACAATGCAGTTGCTTTTGACAACGATTTTTTTTTATTTCTCCTTGCAAAGTGAGACAATGAAAATGATTAATTTAAGCTTGGTTGTATGCATTTTTTTCGTGAGACAAATATAAAATAACACATTTCAGAACTATCTTGATGATATGCGTTATAGGTAAGGGTTGAATATATTACAAAAGCTGAAAGAAAATGATTTTTAAAGAGAGAGCAGAAAATAAATTGTTTATTGTGTCAAAATTATACCTTTTAGTCCTTTGGAAATGAAGCATTAAATAACATAAAAATGCAAAGACACAATGGTCCTAACTCAAACATTTTCAGAATGCTATTTTTAGAGGACATTTGAGACCATTATCTTTTTATTCCAATTGAGAATATTAATATTTAATTTACAATTTCAGATTTTTCCATAGCGCTGAAATTCTGGTTCCCAAACAGCTCTAATTTTAAGTAGATTGTGCGCCATGAATAGTGAGGACAGAGTATGTAATACTTATAAATCTTGCAAGGGTAAGATGGGAAAGGAGCCCCCCATTCTGGCCATCATTCATTAAAGGGTGGCAGGACCCCAAAACAGGGAGAGGACAAGGGGGGTTTTAGCCAGTCAGGCAGATCTGGAAGAAGAAACCAAGAGATCTTTAATAATTTTGTGCAGGAAAGAAGAATGTGGATGGAGGGGCACTAACACAGGTTAAAAGTACACTGTCTAGTCTCTGTAGCTGTTTCATCATTTTGCACCTCTCCAAATCAGCCATTCATTAAAGCCTCTTATCATACTATTATCTATGCTCATTACTTGCTTTTTTATTCTGTTTTTTTTTTAAATCCTCTGTTCACAAATCTTACTGTGATAATGAATATGAATGAGTCCAAAGGTCAAATAGACAAATCTAAATGTCATAACTTTGGCTTCTCTTTAAAGCGCTAACTGGTGTGCTCCGTCGTCCTTAGCTCTGCAGAGCACCGAGTCACTGCCCCTCGTTTCGCGTGGCACAGAGCTGATCACCTTCGTGTAGTGCTTGGACGAGTACGGGGACACGTGGATGTTCAGTGCAGGAGGATTTAAACCCCATACTACCCATTAGTGAAGAGAAATGAACTTTGCTAGGGCTCGAGCTTACAGATCATTCCTTGCTCAAATGGAAGGTCATGCTCTGTTATCTAGCTATTCAGGGGGGTTTTTCTAAACCTCAGTGATATACAAGTGCAAGGTGTATCTGCTCCTCCATGACTGCTACGACTAAAGCATAAACATAACTCTTAAGTCCCATTGGCTTTCCAGCAGGATTTTAGTTCCCAGGTACTGAAGCCACTTCTAGAAATGGTACATTATCTCCTAATTTACAAAGGCATTTTTGCAAATGTTTCCCATGGTGATAGCATTGCTCTCTCTCTTGCTCTAAGGAAGTAGCAGAACAAGATTGTAACGGATGTTGTCTTTCCAGGCGCTTATTTCTGCTAAACTGGAACAGGTATCGGCTCAAAAGCTGAACAGCCAACCTGGATATGCAGCTCGTGTTGTTTAACCTACATCCACTGCTGTTGATCCGTACCTGTCTGGCATGGGACTGCATCTGCTTGTGGGATCGTGCCCGTGTTTATATTTTTATGATGTGTCTGTCCCTGGTCTCCAGGAGCTGACCATCTAGCTAAGGGTTTCACCCCTGTGTGTTTGAAGCAGTTGAGATCCAGAGCTCTTAGCTCTAACTCTAGCAATGAGAGCAAACGCTGCCGCTACCAGGCACACACAAGCAAGATTTTATCTCCTCCTTTGGCTTTGTTGTCCATGAGGGTCAGCCCTTCCCTGCTTGTGGAAGGGCTCCTCTGTAACGGGGAGGAAGGAGCAGCCTGTGCAGCAGAAACAGCCCAGGGGAGATGGTGCCTGTTACAGACCCGCAGTTGGCTCCGATAGGAAGGAAGCTGGTACCTTGTCTCCCTCCTCCCTCGCTCCTTCCGAGTCGGAATGCCCACAGCCGCTTTTTCATCCTGTTAATGCCAGGTGTGGAGCCGGGAAGCATAAGCCATCTGCAGCCGACAGCAGGCAGCCCCCATGGGATGGGGCAGTCGTGAACACAGCTGGTGTCCAGGTCTGCGGGCAGGAATCGGCTCACGGCAGCCGATGGGCTTCCAACCAGCCGCAGAAATATCCCTGCTTCATCAGGAAGCTCTATAATTTGCAGCTGGAGATGAATGGGATTATTTGCCATGCAAATGGATTTTGCCAGCTCCAAGTGGCCTCCCTCAGCAGAAATTGTTGTATTTGACATTATCCAGTTACTTTTGTTTAATGCTTCTGTGCTTTTCCAAAGTGCTTCCTTCCCGAAGTGCACATCATCCAGGCTAATTAGAGACAGGTATTTTTCCCTCTTTCCTGTCAATCCCAAGATGCGTGAGCTGACTCCGTAGCTGCCTCCCTCCCGTGGTTCCTCTCCAAATACGAAACGAAAGGTAAATACATTGGTGCTGACAGCCCTGCGGGCTGAGAACTCTCCGCAGCTGGGAAGCCTGGAGGTGACATTCAACTTAACTAACTTTAGCACCTTAAAAAATAGCTGTCTAGTCCAACCTAGACATCAAGGCTCCTTTGCCATTCCATAGAGATGGAGTCTCCAGAGGGAGTTCCTCTCAACCTGAGATGGACAGGGTGAATCATTGCTGAGTGCCAGTTAATCTCGGATTGCTTGAGGAGCATCTCAGCAGTAAAACCAACCCAAACACCTCCCGCTTGGAGAGTCGAGCGCAGTGGAGAGGAGCGCTCCCCATGGACCTGCCTCTCCCATGGCGCTCCGCACCCCACGGCCAACCTCGGGGTCCCTGCTCCAGCCCTCGGAGCCGGGGAGGCCCAGCAGGACGTTAACCCAGGACAAGGGGCCATCGGCGCGCTCAGCCCGTTGCTGTAATCGCCAGCGATGCAGCAGGGCTGCGTGAGGCCCTGTGGGCCGCGTATCCGACAGTCGGGCGTCTCGGTGGGCCGCAGGCCCAAGAAGCTCTTTCTGCTGTCATGCTTTGTTGTCTTCTAAGGTGTGGGTGGTTACGAAAAGAAATGGTCAACTCTGTACTACCACCTTGGGGATCGGTCCTGTAGACTTCCCCGAAAAAACCACATGAACACTGATGTGGGCTGCTCTGAGGTGCTTTGCTGGAATGAGGTGTCTCCATCACCATCTGATAAGCCGTGTTTGTGGGGGGTGACCCGGTGAGCAGGAGGACAGTGTGAGGACACGGCCTCCCTCGGAGCAATGAGCAGTGTTTCTCATCAGCAGGTGCTGCCCAGTCAGACTGTTTGGCTTTATATAACAGCGTTGTGAGTTCCTTCCTTCCTAGGACAGTGTTCTGCATCGAGAGAGGAGTACAAATACCTCAGAGTACATGAATTCCGATATCACTCTAAAAATTATCTTTCGCTCTTAAAATGATTTGAAATGATTTAAATATAAATTAATGTCTGCTCGACTTATTTGTCTCTGTATCTCTCCAGTGGTTACAGATAATTGTCTATTTGATTGCAGTGAGTGCTGGATATCAAGATTGTGAGGCACTATTATGAACATCTTGTCTAACCTTCTGCTGAATACAGAGAATGTCAGTAGGAAAATTATTCATTAAGCCTAGAGCTTCTCTCTCAGCTTCAGTAGCTTTCTGAGCTTCAGGAAAGTCATGAGTTTTGATTTTAAACGTTCAGGTGATGGAGGAACTATCCAGATGATCCCGTCTGGTCTGTATAGCTGGTTTGGCTCCTTCTTGCTGTGGCTGAAAGCCATTGCAAAGCCCTTGCCAGGGCTGTTGTTCCGATGGGCAGGATCCTGCCCTGGAATCTAAATCTTCCTGGCAGTTGCGACCACATTTCATTATTGTTATTATTGCATACTCTGAAAGGAATTAAAAATCAAAGCAATTTCATTCATTTTTGCAAGGATGTTTTTCTTGCTACTGGTGAGATATTTTTCCACTTCTAATTACACTGACACCTTGAAAAATAGATCAAGGAATGAGGAAGACCCTCCAAAGGGGTGCTCAGCAAACGTGACTTTGGGTAAATGCCTGGGTAAATGATGAACCTAACCCAGCCTAACTCTCCCCTCTGTGCCCAGGTCTCTCTCTGGCCGCATAGTCGGTGGCGTCTGGTGGTTCTTCACCTTGATCATCATCTCCTCCTACACAGCTAACCTGGCCGCCTTCCTGACGGTGGAAAGGATGGTTTCACCCATCGAAAGTGCAGAGGACTTGGCCAAGCAGACAGAAATCGCCTATGGGACCCTGGAAGCTGGCTCCACTAAAGAATTTTTTAGGGTAAAAGGGAAACATTAATGCAAATGCATTAATTTTGAACAGCCCTTTGCTTGCCCACCTGGAGTGCATCAGGGTGGCTCCTGACAGAGGCAGGGGGCTCAGTGGCTGCACAATGGCAGGACAGTGAAACCCCGCTCCTGTTTGGAGCTCTGCCGTGGCTGTAAATCCATCATGTAGATGCAAAACCAGGCTGTGGCAGACACTGCTTGTGTGTGAGCAGCAGCAAGGGAGGATGGAAAGTCACCCTTAGAGCCTGCCCTTTCCCTCTCCTCAGGCAGTAGGCACAGGCTTCTAGGCCTGTCCTCTCTCATCCTCGCTCCAGGGCTGCCTTTTTCTTTTTCTTTCTCTTCCCCTTCACATGTTAGGACTTGCTGGGCTTCTCATTAGAGCAGCAGAAGTGCAGCTGTCCCTGTGCCACTCGGAAGCCTGGCAGTGTCTCCCATACGTGGGATATTCCATCCATGCACTTCCCCGGCTTAATCTGAGCGCCTCCAAACTTCATTTGCCCCATGTGCTGCAAAATCATTTCCCATACACAAATATCCTAGCCCTCTGTGGCAGGAGGTGACAAGGTTGATCTGGGCCAAGGTGCAGGAAGCAGCATGAGGTTCATTAACATCACATTACCCGTTTGACTTCCTTGGCCTGCCCAGCACATGGGTATGCGCTCAGTCCACCTGGAAATTCGGCTGGTACCCAAAGCACTATTAATGCTTCTGTTGGGTTTGTGCTGTCCCATGCAGCGATCCAAAATAGCAGTGTTTGAGAAGATGTGGACATACATGAAGTCAGCTGAACCCTCTGTTTTTGTGAGGACTACGGAAGAGGGGATGATTCGGGTGCGCAAGTCGAAGGGGAAGTATGCCTACCTGCTGGAGTCCACGATGAACGAGTACATAGAGCAGCGCAAGCCTTGCGACACCATGAAGGTGGGAGGTAACTTGGACTCCAAAGGCTATGGCATTGCAACGCCAAAGGGGTCTGCACTGAGGTAAGTGCCTTGGCTTTGCTTTCCTTTGCCAGATCACCCAGCTAATCAGTGTATATCCATGCAGTTCAATCTCCATTGCCATGGTAATCGCAAAAGTTTGGGGCAAGGAGTTGAGGTGGAGGGGAAGGGGGATGATCAGCGTGATTTGCAGGGAGTTAAAATACCCTGCTCCTGTTGAACAGCAATGGGAATGTCTAATTCTTCAAGCCCTGCATTGGAAATTGGATCCTGGCTGATCTACTTGCTGTAAATGTGTCTGCTGTGTTAGGTGGTGGAAGGGGGGCTGGTGGGGTATAACCGTTGGTTTCACAGAGCGTTATCTGGAAGGGATGCTCACCCCGTGCCACGTGGATGCACAGCTTTGCCCACAATGGTGTTACGCTGGCCTGGAGCCATGCTTGCAGAGGGAGCTCTTGGGGGAAAGCGTTCTGGCCCTTCCTACAAGGACCTGCTATTTGGGAGGGATAGGAAGCTGGCTTTGAAAAAGTGCTGCAAAGGACGTGCATTCTAATTCACTGAGTCAATTCAGAGAGTTAGGTCCTGACAAGTGCGAAATTTATGGCAAGTCCAAATCCTACATTTCTGAGCCCAAACCTACAGCTGTCACAAGCCCAGATGTCCTGTGAAATTACTTCAGAGACCTCCCTTTGAAAGTGCAAACTCTTCAGAACGGCAGCCCCAGGTCTGAGTTACCAGCAGAGTTTGGGTGCTGACCAGAGCTGTGCTCTCCCTAGACATGAGCTCGCCCTCCTGCAGGGTGTCTTGCACCCTCGTCTGCTCAGAGCAGCACTACCGCAATCCCCACACTGATTGAGAGTGTGAGGAGGTGCCGTTCCCTTTGGCAGCGGCTGTGCACGTTCCTCATGGTGCAGGAATGAGGAATGCAAGCTGCAAGGCTTCACCAGGACTAGTAAGTGCTCAGGAACCACAGCTTTAAGTAGATTGTCTGAGGTTTCCATCACTGATTTAATTGTTTAAAAAACATACTTTGATCAAAATACTTTGGCCAAAATAGGAGGTGTGCCCTTATACTTGCTTGCTGACGTAACCCAGTGCATTTAAGCCATGGTCTCTGGGTTACTAACAACTGCCAGAGTATTTGCTCCTGAATTTGGTTGGTCGCACCACTCCTGCGCTAAAACCAGCCCAGAGAATCCAAGCAGCATCACCGCATGGTGGGGCAGGCCCAGGGATTTCGGTTATTTATTAAATCAGCACAAGTTGCATGCAGCACTCCCAGTATTAGCAGTTCTGGAGATAGCTTTAGAGAAACTCATGAATGCAATGCACGTGTTTCAGAAAGTAATTTTTCCATCCTGTCTAGTTCAGCCTCTGAAATGCCTGGGGGCCTTCCAAATGAAGGTGAATATATTCTCAGAGCCTTAACATGTTTTCCGTCACATTCTCTCCAACATTTGTTTTCTATCTTGCAAATATGGAAATTAGGATGCAGGGCTGATTTTTTGAAATAGAGAATTAACATCAATCTTGTATCCTAATTTTGATATTACAAAAACAAACAAACCAAAACATCCTACCTGTCTTGTTATTTTTGGCATGTGAAGGAGACATTTATCACACTGCTAAGAAAAATAAACAATCAAAAAAGGAAAAGTGCATCAATCATTTCAATTCTGCTGCTCCAAACATCCCTCTGCTAGGCATGATTCCAAATATTCCTAACATATCTTTCCTCTTTTTCATCTCAAATGCATGTGGAACAATTTCTTATGGGCCTAATGGCAAAGAAGGAATGCTTGATTTTCCATTTGGTGGTGTTTCTTTGGAACAGTTGCTGTCAGTTTTTGTCCCATTATGTGTGTTTTGTTCCTGATGTTTTAATTGTTTTAACCTGGTAGTTCCCTACAGTCATCACATAGTGTCTGTTTTCCCTTTGGGACACCTGCTCTGAGCAAGGTGACATTCATGAGACATCTGTACAGCACAGTCAGCCTGTCTCTTCCTCTGACTTCATCTGAATTCACTTTCATTCACAGAGAAAAAGCTCTGACCTGGGTTTGGGTGAACATATAAGCCAGGCCTATCTTAGGAGATTAGGTGTGTTTTAGAAGTAGGGCTTCATTTTGATTTTTCATGGGATCTGTCACTCCTATAAATAGCAGAGTTTTTCTGCGTTAGTATAGGTGTTCAGGGAAGGATCCAAGACAGATGTTAATTCACAGTTCATCACTGGGCTGGTGGGTTTTTTTTGTTGTTGTTGTTTGTTCTAGATGGGAATGAAATGTCAGGAAAAGATACAGAAGTTCTTAAAATACAGAAGTTCTGCTGGGTTGCTAGAAAAGCTTGTTTTTTCCTAAGTGAATCTAGCTTTGAATACCTTTTGGCTTCTGAATGTTAACATTTAGTTGCCTTTAGGCATGACTGATTGAGGAGGGCCATGATGAAAGAGCAGAAATGCCACTTTTAAACACCAGCCAGTCCAAAGTGTGGTCCTGTCTTACATAACACAGTTATGGAGCTGCAAAACCCTTCCATTTACCTGGCAGAGGCTCTCCTTCATTGCTAGACACACTTAGGATCAAGAAGACGACAAAAAGCAAAGTTATCCAAAACAGGAAAGAAAATCCAAGAAATCCCGTGTGAGTCTGGACTTAGAGTTGTATGAGGGAACAGGGAGGTCTTGGAGATGGAGGTCTAGGAGGCCAAGTTCTCCAGGGCAGACAGCCTGACAGCAAAGCTTCCTAGACATGCCAGGCATGGAAGTCAGTTTTGCTAAGTCCTGTGAACAAACACAGGACAGGTGTTAAAAACCTACCTCCTTTGAGGACTTGAAACCTCTACATCTTTCATCAAAATGCTTTCATGATAAACCAATGCATGATCTGGCCACTCCCTATGAGCAGAAGAGAGACAATTATATGAAAGGAAGCCTCCCAGGAAAAATAGGAGAATAAAATAAAAATATGGCAGGGCTGAAAAAATCATGTGACTGTGTTCAAAGAAACGCCAGTGCATTTTCTTCATTAGCACCACATACCCACATAAAACTACAATCTGCTTTGGCTCATTAGTTAACTAAGCTTTTGCAGATGGTTCAGACATCATACTGCTAATTAACCTGTACTCTGTCTTACAATACAGAAATAAACATGATTTACTTAGTGTCCAATGCTTTCAGCATCTGCGCTCTCCAAGAGGAGGGCTGCAAGTTCCTCAGCCTTTTACAAAGGTCTGTTTTATCGATATTCAGGGTCTGTTGGCAGAGTGCTCAGCCCCCCATGTTGCCCATGCTTTTGAAAACCTTTTCACGTTTGTGTCTTGCTCTGCTTCGCTCTTTTCCTGTTTTCTATGCCAGCATTGCACCTGATACCCACCTCCTGGACTGAACTGTGCTCGCGTGCAGCGTCTGTTTAAACTCATTGCTGCACTTTCTGCACCAACCTGGATCCTCAGGTGTTTACTGAGATGTACGAGCATGTTTGAAGGCAGAATATGGCACAGTTTGGGCTTTGCATGCTATTTTAAGTCTATAGCATGTCTCCTTTCTAAATATTAGTGTCCATTCAGCATCCAGACTCTTGCAATGTTTTCCATCACTGGGAAAATATATGTATAAAACATTGCAGCCATCAAGAAGTCCAAGGTGCACTTGGGTGTGTGCATTTCAATGGCACAGCAACCATCCCATTGCCTCTTGGTGACATGCCACCAGTATCACTGAGCATACAGGGTCATTCATAGCTGACCATAATCATCTAAGTGAAGGGGTTCATTTTCTAAAGCAAAAGGGCCTTAGATCCTGGGTATGTCAGAAGCTCTGGAACATGCTGGAGAGAGGGAACCAAGGATTCAGGATCAGATCAAAGGGGATTGGGCTCTTAGCTAAGGTAGCATTGCCTTTCTCTGAGGCATCAGGAAAAGCAGAGGTGACCACCACCAAGCTGGGGATCTTGCCCTGTCTTTCATATGTCCTAAAATGTCTAAAGTGTATCCCGATCATATGTTAATTTGAACATGTTAAGGATCTTCTTGAATTGATTAAATGTTTTTTCTGTGTGTGTGTTACTTACTGAGAAATTATTGCTGATCATGTTGTTTTTATATATGTCTTTTGTGACGTGAGAATCACTCAAGAGGAATAGGCGAGCCAGACTCCCCCCCCTACACTCTCAAAAACGTAATTAAATCTTTATATATATGAATATATAATAACCCCCAACCAGAGAAATTCTGCACCGAGGCTGGGTCCCTTCAAACCATGCCTTCATTTGCCTTGGCACTAATGTTTCCCCTTGACCAAGGGCCTCGGTGCTCAGGCGTTTGCCGAGTTTTCAGTGACGCATCCACCTCAGCGCTGCCAAGGGAAGCTCGTGGCAGGGATAGCTCCCAAAGCCATGGATGCGGCTCTGGCCCAATTCCACGTAGGCCCCTCGGCAGCTCCGCAGGGATGATCTGTCCCCCTGCTCGCAAGGGGACGATGCTGGCGCGGGCAAGGCCGGATCAGGGACGCTGGTTCACCCATCCCTCGTTGTCACTTGATTGACGAGTGTTCTCCGCTTGTTACTCATCGAGTGTTATCTATTCATTTTAAAGAAACCCAGTAAACCTGGCAGTGTTAAAACTGAACGAGCAGGGGCTTTTGGACAAATTGAAAAACAAATGGTGGTACGACAAGGGCGAGTGCGGCAGCGGGGGAGGTGATTCCAAGGTCAGCCCCAGTAAGAACGGACTAGTGGGTATGAACGGCATGGCTAGTAACCAGCAACCGCTC
>NW_010586990.1:6009-23509 GCF_000705375.1 Tinamus guttatus | reverse complement strand
TTGGATCATAAAGTCATGAGAGCTGCTTGAAACTCCATGTGTGAAATGTACAGGCACAAGCCCTAAAACCACGCAGGGTTTTAACGGGAGAGGAGGCTCCGGGAGGGCCGTGTCCCCGTCCCCGCGCGGGCGCAGGAGCCCGCGGTGCGACCCGCAGCCCCGGCGGCTCCTTGCTCAGCTCCTCTCAGTAAATCCCACCATGCCCGTGCGGACAAGGCCAGCGCGGCCAGCTCAGGGGCTCGGCACCCGCCGCCTTCCCACCCGGTGTGCAAACCCTGCGCAAAGCCCCGCGCGAGGGGCTGAGCCCGTCCACGCTCCTCTCCGCTGGCAGCCAAGGCTCGGCGCGAAGCGTTGGGAGCCGTTTCTGAGCCCTCCCCACTGCAGGCATGAGGAAACCCTCCCGTTACAGTATGTGGTTGACCTTAGCTCAGTTTGCAGTTAGAGGACTTTCAAAAGGAGAAATGGAGGCTAATGAAGAGTGGCAAGAGGCTGGCAGGGCATAAGGTCCGTGTCCAGCCAGGGCCAAGACCTTTGGTCTTTCCCAGGCTGATGGACGGCATCCTCAGATTACATTTCATGCCCCCAACTGGTTTCTGTGCATGCTGTTTTTTAATCTGACAGTTGATCTGTTTATTTCTCATGTAGTTTTTGTTCAAAGAAATCCCTACAAAAGACACTGTAGATATATCAGTGGGTCTGAACTAAAATTCCAGACACTCTCCTGCTGTGCTGAGTATTTGGGTCTGCTCTCCCATTGCAGGAGATGTCATGTGGCCCTGCTGGTCTCTGGAAGGACAGAGCCCGCTGTGTCCTCCCTGACACCCTCCGGTTTTTTGGCAGGCTGTGTCAAGTGCTGGAGGCCCAAAAAGGGTGGATAATGACAAGGTGGGCCCTGAAAGTCAAGGTAGAGACATACAGTTCTCATTTTCTCATGCCCTGAGGCTCTTGCAAGACAACGGCAGAAAGGAAGGGTTATTTTCCAAAACAGGATGGCAGGGTGGGCAGGCTGCAGGGGCAGACAGACAGCCTATTGCACCATGAGGACCTTCATCAAAGCCATGGACATCCCCTGCTCCTCTTTGCCATTGGCAAGAATTGGACTTCTATTAAAAAATCAGTAAAAACATGGAAAGTCAGAGGGAGCTGTCAAATCCTGGTGCTGCTCTACCCTGCCTTTGCCGAGGACTGACTGATTCTCACACCGAATGTCTGTTCCTGCTGGAGCCCTGTCCCCGTGGTGGCTGTGCTTGGGTTTGCACCATGCCCTGGCAGTCCCACGGCAGCGCGTGGAGTCAGCAGCACCATGTCCCTTGTCACTGAGCTCCAAACCTTCCCCCGAGAAGGGCAGCACGTCGTTCACCATAAGAGCTCCTCAACTTGGGCAGCATCCTGTGGCCATCACCTCCTCTCCAGGCCGCTCGTCTTCTCCGCAGGGCCACGGAGACCATAAGGTGCCCTCGTCCCGTGCTGCAGACGGGCTCTGCGGGGGACGAGAGGGCGAGTGGCCCTTATTGTGAGCACCCAGGAGATGAATAGCGGCGAACAGGAGGCCGGACCCCGCGCGCCGTTGGAGAGGAGCAGGCGGAAGGAGCCTGGTTTCTGCAGCAACGAGGCCGCTTTGGGAAGGACGGGCTTCTCCTCCTCTCTTCACCCGCCAATCGTTCCCCCTCGCATACGCTGTGCCGCTGCGGGAGGCGAGCGCTGCCGTTCACACTCCCACCAGCAAGCTGGAGCGCGACAGGGAGCAGGGGAGGGTCAGGAACGGGCCAGCACTGCGCACAGCTTGGGGATATTTAGTGCTATCATTTTGCTTATTATTAAGCCAGGAACTTGCATTGGAAGAGCAGGAAAAGCCTTGGCTGGGCATGCATCGCCTCCTCGCCTGCCTGGGGTTGTCTGGTCCCCCGGCCAATGCGAGAAGAAAGGAAGCAAAAGGAAAAGAAAACGTGGACAAAAAATGAAGCAACACCCCAATTTCATTTCTCAGCCTGGATCGTGATAACAAGATCTGCCATCAAGGTGCCCCTGTATCTCTGTGTTTTTCAGTGCCCTGCTGAAGCTGCCCATGTCCTCTGGCTTCCCACAACAGAGGGTCCCTAGGGGACAAGTTGTGATGGTGCTGCAGTGAAATGCAGCCTGTTCCCTCCCTTCCGGCGGGTTTGCCCGCTGCTGTGCCATGTTGAGCAGATGTTTTCCTTGGCCTTTCTCACTGCCTGAAGAGTCAACTTTCATTTCACCTGAATTGTCACATTAATAATGAGGACAATAATAATAAGGCCACTTCAAATCAAATGCAAGACAACTGCAACAGCTTAAAGATTAATAGCGTGAAATGTTGCAGAAGGAGATGGCTTTAGGTGATCTCATCTCACTTATTGGGAGATATTCTCACTAATTTCCCACAGGTATCCAGGGGAAAGAGGAAATTAAGAAATAGCAGCCTTTCCTAGCTCCCTGCCACTACAGCTGGCTGAGAGGGTCCCCTGTTGCTACCCCCAAACCAGGACCTGAAATACAGAAGTATCGTGGCCAGCAAAAGCCCAAAGCCAGGTATTCCCTTGGGCAGAGCGCCCAGGGAGCCGGGCTGCCCAGGAATCCAGGGCTACCACGTGAAGATGTCCATGTGGGATCTCTGGTGCTTAGCGAGGACTGGGCCAATGCATTTATTTCACAGAGAACACTAATATGATTTCTCTACCGTGTCATAGATTCATAGAGTCATTAAGGTTCAAAGGGACCTTTAGAGATGATCTAGTCCAACCCCCCTGCACACGCAGGGTCACCTAGAGCACATTACTCAGGTCATCCTTCTTCACAAAACTTGGAGGTCTCTGATATCTTAGAAGTCTCCATCCCTCTATCAAATTCAAGTTGAATATATGGGCTTAAAATGAACAGTAAGACACTGACAAATAAGCAGCTCCACTTGCTTCCCTGTTCCCCAAACCTGCTCATCAGACACTTTTATTTAAAAAGCCAGGCTAAAAGCATGAGACTGGGGTGTCAAGGAGGTTGCCCATTTCTACCGTCTTTGTCTGCCCTCAGGCTGGTAGAGCCCCTTCAGCCTCTGCATCTGAAGAGCCAAGGTACAGGATGCATTGTAACCCAGTTTTCTGAGAGTAATATCTCTGCTTTACTAAATCTTTGCTAAAAACCTCCTTAAGTTTCAGCAAGTTCTTAAAAGTGACTCCCAGTAATCTGCAAAGAGACGACTGAACAAAGGTACAGTCAAGACTAGGAGAAAAATGCATGAAGGCAGATTATAAAAGACCAGATAAATAATCCTCCAGATATGGAAACTGCAGCAACTAAGAGGATATTTGCAAAATCTGCTCATTACAGAGAGCACGTCAGACACGTCAACAAGATTACGGACTGACCAGCGTGAAAAGATTATCCCAAGGCAAACCAAGCCCGTCCACCGTGGGAGCCTGTCGTGTTTATAGGGGAGTAACGCACTGGTGAGGGCAGCGAGTCCCCGAGCAGAGACCGCAGTCAGCCCGGCGTGGAAAGGCAAAGCTCTTGCACAGATTTTTCCAGTGACCAAAGCTCTGCAGAGGTGACCTCTAATCCAAATGCTGCATTTTTCAGCAAAGGATTCAGGATGGACGGCAGTGAGTGCTCCAGCTGGGCAGAAAGCTGTGCCGCGTTCTATGGCCAGTGGGGTCAGCTGAAGGGAAAACAGGAAAAAACAAACACACACACAAAAATAAGTCTTTTTCAACTTTTTTTTTTTTTTTAGTTTTGAAACCTGAAATGTTTTCATGCTTTGGGGGTTACATTCTTTTGTCAGTGAACCCTAATACTCCAAAAGACAGAATCCTTCTGCAAAGCGTGCTTGCCCGAAGGCCCCTGCCAGATGGACGGCCCTTGGACGGAATCCCTCCGTGCTCACGTTCCAGTTCAGGGTCTGACCCTCCCGTGTTGCTTTGACATTGCTGTCTTTCTGCTTCCTGAGGCCTTGCCCTTCCTGAAAAGTGTGGGCTTCGTGTTGTAAAACCCACCAAGGAAAATGAGGGGATCAACTGTCCTAGAAGGACAGGAAACAGGCTGTGCCACCATCCACGTGTCTTTCGAGTAGCTGGGATCACGAAGAACTCCATAGAGGCTTTGTTACCTTTGGAAAGGTGCAAATATTAGTCTTGAACGGTGTGGCAGCTCTCAAATGATCCTCCTTTCCCTGCCTGAGGACAAGCCCAGGGAGTGGGACTGACCGACCCGGGTCTCTCCAGTAGCTTTGCACCAACGAGCTGTGCCCATCCTGGGGAACCTGTGCCCAGCAGGTCCCCCCGAGTCCAAACTGCGGAGCAATCCAAGGAGGGAGCAGGAACCCCCATCTGGACGACTGCAAAGAGAAAGCCCGACCCAGAAAGGAGGGCCAGGAGCTGAGTGTGGGGGTTCTGCCCAAAGAAACCCTAACGCCCCAGCCCCTGGGCCAAGGGAGGGCAGTGCAGAGAGCTCCGCTCCGCGTGGGGATTCGCATCCCTGCGAGGAACGTGAGTCATTCTGCAAGTGCCTCTTCCCCAGAGAGCCCTGAGCATTCATTAGGCAATTGTAAAATCAGAACGTAGGTGCCGGCCGCGAGGAGCTGGCCATAAATAACCCTATTTATTGAGAACCAAATAATTAACTTAGACATGCATCGGCGAGTCTTGATTACACGTGAAGTAACTACCTTATTACACAGAAATCAAATGAGTTTCTGAGGACAGCTCAGCTCAGGTATCACCTCAGCTTCAACATTGGAGAAAAAAAAAGGAAAAACAACCATTTTGATGTGTTGCTGAGCAACAGAATTTGCGGGGGAAACAATCTAGGAATGAGGGAATGAACATTTCCCAGAGAACGGGTTATTTCAGGCGAAACATCAGGGACAAGCAAATGTCACAGAGGCAGAGGGGTTTTGTATTTTTTTTTCTCCTTTAATCAATAATTTAAACTAGACATTTCGGGTAAATAAGCATTTAAGTCTGATGATTGAAAAACAGAGATCCCAAACCTTTACGAAGTGTCACATTGCAGAAGAAATGTTTGTTTGTGTGAGGGAAACATTAGATTTACTAGACACTGAATTAAAAATTGAAAACGCTCTTAGAAATGTCACATATTATAGAGGGAGATGATGCAATGCCAACTTTGCTGTATTGTGTACTGCCTTCCTAGAGCAATCTTGTATTAATTTTGTTGTTCTCTTCCCCACATGCCCTCCTTCTCCTCCCTTCTCCTCTTTCTTCTAGGACAAGACGAGCGCTCTGAGTCTCAGCAATGTGGCAGGGGTTTTCTATATCCTCATCGGTGGGCTCGGACTAGCCATGCTGGTTGCCTTAATCGAGTTTTGTTACAAGTCCAGAAGTGAATCAAAGCGGATGAAGGTGGCATCCCATTCCCAGGCCTTTCACACCTTCTTTCTGATACCATCCCGGCTCCAAAGCTGCCTTCAGAGACGGATGCAGCCCAGACCATGGCTGGAAAGCCAAGATATAGGCATAATGAAGTGACCGTGTAACTTGACTTGTTAGAAAGGAATAGGAGCATCAGGGGAAGCTAAAAGAGGGTCAAGTGTGCCAAAGTTGGTAGCAGATGCAAAATCAGATGTGCAGCATAGTTCCTGTTCAAAATCCACATACAGAGCAAACTCAAAGCACAATGGTGACAGGAAAATATTGCTAGTGCTTGAAATTAAGAAAGCAAAACACCAAGGTTCATGTCCACAGCATGGATGAAGTCTGCTGGGGCTACTGTCATACAGCAGCTACTGCAATAAAAACAAAATCCCCCCAAACCCAAGCAGATAACAGCAAGATGAAACTGGGGTAGCGCAGTAACAAATCAGATCCTGCTGTTCCCTCTGCTGGCACCCTGCTGGCACCATTTACACGCAGGCAACACTGCTAGATGCACGGAGCATTTACCAGATTTCCAGCCTTTAGCTCCAGATGAACAGTTTTCCCAAGTAAATGCCCTGGAACGGGAACCCTGGTGATGTGGGTCTGCTATTTAAGAAAATGTCTTGCTTGCAGTGGTTCTCTTCTGCACCTTGTCATGATCTTTTAAAATGTAGTTCCTATGATCCAAGAGATTTGTTTCCAGCCTAAATTTTTGGTGTGCCTAAATTTCCAAGCGCCATCAGCAAGATCAGGCTGGATTGGCTTGAGAGCCTTGGGGATACAGATTTAATGAAGCTTCTGTGCAGAGAGCTCCTCTTGACTCAGCCAACTAGCAGTGGCAATGCCTGCTAAGGCATTACTGCTCTGCATGAGGGTGCAAAGGGATTTGTGTAAGAGCAATGCATCCCCTTTCTTCCTCCTCCTGTGAGCATGGAAGTCAGTAAGAGTGTGCAGAGTATGATGTAAGTTTAGTGGAATTTTTACTTTAGCAAGACCTGAAACTTATCCAGTATCAACAGAAAAAATACCTATAATCACTTCTTTGGGTTTGATGTCACCATTTCACATCACACAATATTTTATCAGCAATAATGACATTTCCAATTCACTGAAAATGTGTAATAGTGCCTTTCCCATCGAGGTTCAGAACATTCTACAGGCGATGAAAGGTACATTGAGCACAAGGGTAAGATAACGTGCACAATTAATGTCCCTGAATATAAAAATATTAAATTACAGTGTTGTCTAAAGCCAGATATGTCACAAATACCCGGAGCAGGAGGGTTGGCATGCGATACTTCCATAGCTGGAATCCTAAGCAGCTGCTGCGCAGTGTTGGTTTCCCGTGTTGCTCCAGACGATGCAAACGTCACGTTGCAGGGCTCGTGTCCCGCTATAACCACCCACCGAGAGGGAGAACCGTTTCCCCAACGCGAGTGTCTGGCCTGAGCTGGTCCCCTTGGCTCGGCTGGTTGCTCCCTGGAACCATTTACCATGCCCATCGCATGGACATCCCGTTCTACAGGGTCCCTTCTTGAGGCACCTTACGAGGAAGAACAAAAAAGAAACCCCAAAGGACTTGATCTGTTAGCTGAGTTTTTCTAAACAAGTGTTTTTTATAGATCTCCAAAAGCAGGGGACGGTATCTGGAGCAGGAAGATGAGATTTAGATTCCTAATTAGGTTTGCAATTTCCGGTTAGGGCATTCATTACTGCAGACACAACCGTGGGCACGTGCTCCGCGCTCACATGAGCAGGGTTGAACAGACGCTCGCAGTGAGTCAGAGCCCTCCATACGGGACAGGATTGGAGTAGCAATTGCATATCCATGGAGGAAGTAAATATAATCCTTCTGATCTGATCCAGTATGGCGGTTCTGATGTTGGTAGAGCTTTGAGTAGTTCCTGCGTGTGGCATATATGCTTTATGCCCCCAAAATACAGCTGAAAATTTAATTTTTGAATCCCGAAGAGGTGCAGATTAACAGAGCAGTTGCAGTGGGGGCGTGCAGCAAGCAGGAGCACAGTGGAGGCAGGAAGGGAGAGAGCAGTTACAGGGACACAGCACTGCTTTATATTGCAACTTCTCCAACATTGCTAAGGACAGGGGGAGACCCCCCCGTCCTTCCTAAAAAGGGTTTTTGTTTAATCCCACAGCAGTCAATCAACGAAGCCATACGGACATCAACCCTTCCCAGACCGGCTGCAGCGGGAGGCAGTGGAGAGAACGGACGTGTGGTCAGCCACGATTTCCACAAATCCATGCAGACGATTCCGTGCATGAGCCACAGCACCGGCATGTCCCTGGGAGCGACGGGATTATAATTGGCCTTTTGACCCATTGCCTGGGTGAGAGCAGGGGCAGCCCAACTCCACCCCCTCCAGAGCCAAAAACAAACCCAACACCAACAAGACAAAGGACGATGACAGAAGGGACAACTGGATGGATCTTCTTAAGGAAATCAAATCTATTTCCCTTTTTATTTTGCAAATAGATCCACCGGCAGGAGAACAGCAACAGCTCTGTACTGCAATAAGGAGAGCGTAATGGGATTTAACAGACTCATGAACCGTCCCTGATTGGAGAACCACTGGAACACTAATGAGGACTATGCCATTTTGTTTTAACTTGGTTGTTAATAAGTCTTAGTGTGTGCAATATATATATTTTTTCTTACTAATTCCTGTGGTGTCAGGGT
The DNA here is from genome assembly GCF_000705375.1 of Tinamus guttatus. Next base: position 15,424 of record NW_010586990.1, on the reverse strand, counting down.
AACATCAGCCCTTTTCCCTTTCCCTGCTCAGCCCTTTAATCTGGTTTAGTTTGGGATGCAAACCACAATGTCTGAGCTACTAACAGCAAAAAGAAAATCCGATAAATGGCAAGCTGAACTCCCTGCAGGGTCTCAGCACTGACCCCTTTTGTCCATCGTGATTCTGCCTTCAGCCCTTCTGTTAATTCGGGTGCAGAATTATTGCAACAAGGCAGAAAGAGCCGAGAACTCTCCCTGCAAAAGGAAGGACTTGTCCAAAAAAAGAACCTGAACAGAAACGTGAGGCTATTTCGTAGGGGCAAAGTCAAGAGTGAGTTTGGAAATCCCAGGTAACCTGAAGACAGAGTGGTAATTCTTCCAGAGATGACGAGTGGCAATTCAGGAGAAGACTCATGTCATGGAGTGGAGAGCTTCATCCATGGCAGACTAGAGCAGATGGTTGGTTTAAGATCATTGCAGGCTGCTGTTTGTGGAAAAGAGAAGGTAAATGCAGCATTCCCATCACAAGAATCTCTCCTGCCTAAGTCACTGGGAGCCAATAAGCAATTGTGAACCATTTCTTCATTGCTTAGCTTTGTGTGTGCTCCCGTTTTGGTGGTCACATGAGGGAACCACCTCGAGCTGGGAATAGACCATCTCAAGAGCATCCACTTCTAGATGGCTGCCTATTAACCAGTTAAACATGCTAGAAGTCATGGGGTTGCAATGGGAATATCCCTGCCTTTTTGCTCTGAAAACCCTCTTTGCCCATTTTTTCTAATTAAAAGGGACGTTTTGTAGATATTTGGCCAAGAAGGCTTCCTGGGAAGAACTACAAGGAAATCCGAGGAGAGCTTCACTCAAGCATCCGTGACGGTTGATAGCGCTGGAGCTGGTCGGGCTCGGCTCCCCGGTCCAGACGTGGCCTGTGCTTTGGGGACAAAGCCAAGGGTAGCGGATTGGCACCGTGTCTGCAGGAGGAGGAAGCAGTCACAAGCTGCAAACGCAGGTTGTTGATCCCAAACTCCACGCGGCTGGACAGGCGGCTGGGAGTCCAGCTGCAGGCGAGGAGGCCGAAGGGGCAAGGATGGTGCTCTGGGACCTCCCAACGGTTCGTTCTGTGAATCATTAGCCTGGACACGTGGATGTTTCCCGGCGGGCTTGAGGCACCTCCCTGGCAGTGATGGGTTCCCAGGGCAGCCCCTGAAGTCAGAAGATCTGTGGGGCAGGGACTGCAGCCGACCCGTTCATCATTGTCCCATCTCACAGGTCCACCACTCATGGCAAACTAAGTCTGAAGCTCCTCACAGGATCCATCTGGGGATGGAGCTGCTATTTGGAGGGTTCCGATCTGCTTTTTTCTCCTTTTTTTTTTTTCCTGCAGCCAGAAGGTGCAACGTAGACAGTGAGGAGCAGGAAAAGGAGGCAGTTGAAAAGAAAGCCATGCAGGCAAATGGTGGCACAGGCCTCCTACAAAGAAGATCTATCTATGAGGCGGTCCATAAGTGTGGCTAGAAGCTGCCTGCACACCAATCTCCACTGATGTACAAGTGTCCGTGCAGAGCAGTACGCTTACCACCTTTAACAGCAGCCTGGGCTGGATATCTGCTCCATTTATCCACTTGTGCTACCAGCACTTTTTGGAGACCAGCAAGTCAAAGAGTCAAGGTCTTCAGCTCAGGCACAGCTTGTCTTGTGCCAATACATCTTCACTGGAGACCTTTGTGAGCTCCATCTCATCTCCCAACGCTAGCACTGTCATCACCCACTCCAAGCAGCTCTCCAGGTCGCTTTCTGTTGACCATCGCTATTTTTAATCCATTCTTTTCTTATTTTCGACTTCAGCTCTGTGTAAGCGCTAGCGTGACGGAGGCATCCCAAAAGCCAGCCCGATTCCAGCCCCGGACGCCCGAATTCGGCTGCGGCCCCGTCCGTCGCCGTGTCCCTGCGCTGCCAGGGCTGGCGGCGGGACAAGGCTGCCGAGAGCCCCCTCAGCCTCCAGCAGATCCCGGCGCCTCCGATGCCGATCCCAGGGAAGCAGGAACAGGCCGCAGGAACAGGCCTGGCCGCCCGCGACGCGGCGAAGTGGCCGCGAAGGCTCCTGCTCAGCCGAGGGGTAAAGCAAAGGAAGAGAGAGGAATAGGACAAAAGCGTGCAGAAACGTTATCTTGTAATATGTATTTTTACTACACTTTTCTTAAAAATAGAGTAATGGTAAAACTCTTAAAGACATTGACATTTTTTCTCAACAGGAATCCACATTTAACAGTTTTGGCTTTCATTAAATTTTGCTCTTTGGTACCTGGATCTTTTATTTAACAGCTATATTTGTTTTAACTCTCTTTTTTTATTTTCTTTTTCTTTCTTTCTTTTTGGTAGTACTGCAAAGGATTTTGCTTGATCAAACTCAGCAATACTTTTCTTTTCACATTCTCTTATTTTCAAGCAACCTTTTTATTGGGATTTATTATTTACATAAAAATGAAAATAACAGCTGGAATTTTAGCACCAAGGATCCATGAACCATTTTTCATTCTTGTCCATGCCGTTTTGTGCCAGTGCTGGATGTGTGGAAATGAAAATGATGTTACCCCTCAGGCAATATTAGCCAACCTGAATCAATCGAGGTTTCCTTGATTATTGCTGTGTCTGACTTGTGAACAGCAGCCAAATAAACTGCTTCAGGTTGAAATTGGGAATCTATCTAATATTTACCCAAGGGCCAGGAAACAAAGCATTCACTGGGCTCAAAGCTAAGGATTTGCCTTCTCGTTTGGAGTTTTGTGGGGTCCTTATCGAGGAGGGCTATTTGGGGACGTTAGCTTGTCTTTTTCAAAGAGGGAGGATGTAGTCAGCTCAGCCATGACTCCGAACCAGCACTGGTCCAAAAACCCTCTCCCGTACCGGCTTTCCTAGGAGCTGCCCTGCTGTCTCAGCAGCTGAGGCATTTAAGACATTTCTAACTCATTTTTCACACAATTGGACGGCTAAAATTCTCATCAAAAAGAGGAGAGTAGGGTTTAAAGGAGGTTATTGGCCATTTGCGCCGATGCTGACAGCTACTGAGGTTAACTCTGTCACTAACGTCTTGCTCCTGTGTAGCACTGGGTGTCACACACCTGCGAGGACGTCCCCTGCCCGTGCCAGCCCCCGCGTTGTGCAGCGGGGACACGGAGACGCCCAAGTGCCTCGGATGAGGGTCCCCCCAGGGCAGTGCTCGTAGAGCCAGGTCTCCAATGGTCAGGAGGGTTTTTACCCACCGGTAAGTTTTTAAACCTAGCGTCAGCAAGGGCAGAATTAATGTGTTTTGAAAGGGGACCCTCAGCTGTGAAGCACAGGAGCCTCCCAGCACACGGGGCCTGAAGGGAAGGTTTTCAGGGGCAGATGATGATGATGCATCGACCCGTTTTTGGTCTTCCACACCTGCCTTAGGCACCCAGTGCCACACTGGGGTCCAGATCCTGCCTGGCACTATTTGTGCTGCACGGTCACTCCTGCCCCGCAGTACAGAGGTGCATGAGACGTGTTCCTTTATGTCTTGACAAAGGCAGGACGAAATTCCCTTGTCTTGGTCAACGCAGTGTAGGAAACGGGACCGAATTCTGCAGTAAGGAGCCAAAGCCCTCGGCACAGCGGAGGAGGCTGGGAGCACGAAGCGCGTGAGGAGCAGATGCACAACCCGGGCTGTCCCGTGGCTCGGGACAGCGCCAGGGCATGGGCCGGCTCACCTGGACCCCAGCAAACACGAGGAAACTCACCTAAGGCCCGGGCAGGGTCCTGAGCACACGCAGCAGCATTTGCAGTGCCCCAGGGGATGTCAGCCAGCCCTTCACCTCCAGCACAGACCTCCTGGGGAAGGTTTGGGAGCCTTGGGGATGCTGCCCTGTGAGCACAGCCTCCCGAGGGGTTATAACAAGCAGCGCGGTCACCCACTCCTCACACTGGATCCAGGAGGCTGTTTTTGTGCCAGTTCCCAGCTAACAGGTTGTCCCAGCGCGGAGCCGCACGGCAGAGCCCCAGGAACAGCCTGGCCGCACGCAGCGCCCGGGGGTTCCGCGCGGCCTGCGGGCACAGGAGAAACCACAGAGCAACCGCGGCCTTGTGCGGCGGCCCGGGGGGCTCCAGGGGGCTCCGGGGAGCTCCAGGGAGCGGGGAGGGCGCTCCGGGCCCCGTCCCGGCCGTGTTCGCCTCCAACACGGCCCACACTGGTGCCTCCGTGTTTCTGAGGCACAGCTGGGTCCGCCGTCACTGCCCCGGGCCCCCTGCGCCTCCTGTGCGCGCTCAGCAGCAGGGACATGAGGGTGCCGCACGCCAGACACGGCTGTGGGGGGCAAAACCCACACAGGGCTGGGCTCGGGAGGCAGCAGAGCTGCTCGGCCTCCACAGAAACTGCCGTCATGTCACCGTCGTGTCCCCCTTGCAGCTGCCACAGGGCTGCTCTGCTGCCTTCCAGGCCCGCAGTCAAGCCGAGCCCGAGGGCAGGCCCCGCGTGCTCGCAGCGGGAGCAGCGGCCTACAGCAGGCCCTGGACGTGCACGCTGAGGTTGCCTGACCCCAAATAGCTCCTCGTGAGCGCACAGCTTCAGCGAGCAGGGGACCTCGCCAGCCCCAGCAGCGGGGACGAGCGCTCCGGTAACCCCTCGTGCTGCGCTGGGGAGCGCGGAGCCCTGCGCTCCAGACCGTGCGCACCGCGGGGCGCCAGCGCTGCCCGGCTCCCTGGAAACGCGCTGGTGGAAGCGAGGAGCGCCACTTCACAGGAAAAGATTTACAGACCCGATGAAACTGATGGGCTTGCGGCAGGCCGCAGGCAGACGGCGGCGTGGATGGAGGCAGGCGCTGGGGCGGGAGCGCTCCGCCAGCACCAGGTTTTGCAGCACCTTGCTTCTGTCCGGGGTAAAAGCAGGGAACGGCGAGGTGCAAATACCTTGTGGCACCTCGCACAGCCCTCACCGCCTCCAACTCCCCTGCCGGCATGCACAACAGGAGAGCTATCTCCAGAGCAGCAAAGCACAGAAATTCTCCCCTCCAGGGATACAGAGAAGCTTAATGAGCTCCTATTTGCACATCTCTTCCTCATGCACTAACTGTATGGTGCACACACATGTTCCTGCAGTTATGAACAGGAGCCTTTGATGGCCCAAATTAGCTGTCAAAGTACCTTTTGATTCCTAAGGATCAATATGGTATAATGCAACAGCTACAAAGTATGTTCATTACTCTTCAGGGATGGTTTAACATGCTCTCCGGATCCCTTTGGCAGTAATTCCTGCTCTGTTGTAGCTGGCATCAGAATTAATGGCATGTCGTGTTCTATAAGTCCTGACTTTTCAGATGAAAGGTACACCGTGTTGTTCGTATCAGTATTACACTGTAATAAATCAATGCTTTCCTGTTGGAAGGATTTCAGGCAATTTCACAACTTGCTCTCAGGAAGTCAAAAGACAACTTGGCGGCCAGGCCACGCCAATGAAAAAAATTGTTCTAGAAGAAGAGAAAAAGTAGGAAAAACAAACAAACAAAAAGGGTTTCACTGCACCCTTGTTACCTGCTGCATGTAGGACTGGCATTAAGATAGCAACTGCTAAAATAGTTCCTGCTAAAACGGTACCTCGCAGATAGCACTGAAGGCCAGAACTGGGTCCTTCGTTCAAGTACTAAAACAGAAGTCTTTTGAAATTCAGTATTTTAGCTGGGGAAGGTGCCGAGAGCCTCCTCCTTACATGTCTGACATACCCAAGGCTTCACCAGGGCCGCAGCTCAAGGAAGCACATTCCCCAGGCCAAGGTGTTGTCTCAAGCTGCTGGTGGCTGGGACAGGGGGCCCCAACCCAGTTTCACTCCATGGAGTGCTAGACAAAAGCTCGCCTTCTCCTCGCTGAGCCGTGGCACAAACAGCTTCCGTTCACAAAGAAAAGCAGCAGGAAAGGGGAATAAGAGGAAAGACAGGTGCTCCAGGACAGAAAGGCCCCCTAAAGTGCCCCAAAGGTGCCCACAGAGTTATCGCCCCAGCTTCTTCAGCAGCTGCTGCCCAGAATGTCCAGCACAATTACTTACATCTTTACAAAGTAACACTTAAAGTCCCCTGGTCCACATGCTTAGGACAGCAAGAGGCTAAGCTTGAAAGGGGAGTCGTTTTGTTGCCTCGGATTAGCTCAAACTGTGTGACAGGCTTTCCCCGCTTCAAAACCAATGTTGTTAACCTTCAAATCTGCATTATTAATATTTCAACATGAGTCCCATCAGGATCTGCTGAAAGAGCTCTCCTGGACTCATGACAGCTCGTCCTGTTTGATTCTAATCATATATGAATGCATGAGTTAAGAAGACATCATTAAAAGTACATTAAGTTTAATTATGCCAGCAGCCGCAGACAGTGGGAGCATTGGCTTAATGCAGAATGCATAATTAGAACAGACCTAATCCATTAGATTCATATTTGTTAAAGAAAATGCTCCTCGTCTGTAAGCGTCACTGCGGAGCAGCAATTGGGAGGAATGGCGGTGTTTTGGGGGGCTGCTCGCCTCCTTCACCTTCCCCTTCCCCGTTGCCCCTGGTGCGCCGGGCACCGTGGAGCTCTCATGCAGCTCGTTGCACGCTGCATTTAGGAACAGCGAGAAGCCCCCACGCTCCGCCACGAGGCCCGCGGTGCTTTAGGCCATGCAGAGCCCATGTCCCTGCGAGGAGCTCCCATCCGCCGCGGCCCGCGTCGCGGACGAGCCCCTGCGCGATGGCACCGCGGGTTGCACCCCACCGCGGCGCTTCCCAGGGCTCCAGCCGCCACCAAATCCCTGTTCGCCGCCCTCAGCCGGACGCAGGCGCAGTGAACGTGCCGGGGCCGGTGCTGGCAGAGCTTGTCCTGCCGCCCTGGGCGCACACGGGGCTCATGGCCTGCCGCCCCGGTGGGCAGCCACAACGTTGCGACCGCCACCACGAACGCGCCAGGAGCAAGTTCTGCCCGTGCAGGTCCCCGTGCTGCTGCCTTCGAAGGGCATCTCCCACCCTGCAGGGCCCCCAGCGCTGCCCGGGGGTGGTTTCAGCTGAGAGCCCTTCCCAGGCAGTGCCACACGGTGCCGCAGCGGGGAGAGGTCGAGGCCACGACACAAGGGCCTCACAGCAAGCCCAGCGTGGCCACGGCCCGGGAGGGCACCAGGAGCCGGCGCTCGCCGGGACTCATCGTGGGCAGGAGCCCCTCGCGCTGGAAGGCTCAATGGGGGGCTCTGACATCTTCCTAACACGGCCCGGGAGGGCACCAGGAGCCGGGACTCGTCGTGGGCAGGAGCCCCTCGTGCTGGAAGGCTCAATGGGGGGCTCTCACATCTTCCTAAGTGCTGTATAACGCCACTATTAAACACAACGGCCCCACAGCGCCGCTCCCCGCACAGGGCAGCAAGGCCGCGCTCGGAGCTGCCGGCCCCGGCGGGAGCCAGACCCTTCCACAGGCACCTTTGGTGGCCAGGACCGGCTCCAAGGGAGCTGTGTGTGCTGGTCAGGCCATAACCAAACCCAGGGGTTTCCAACAAGTTGCTGACGTGGGGTTTTTCTAGTTCTTTTGAGTCACCCCATTTTGTCGATATCGCACCTCATCCTTACCCCAACACCCTATCAGCCAGCTCGCACTGCAAACTTCCCTGGCCTCCTCTGTTTTCCATTTTTTAGGCGTTTTATTTGACAAAAGTCAGCAGCAGCATTTCTAATTTCAGTCTAATAAATGAGGAGGAAGCCTGCTTGAAGGCTGCTGTGGTTTCCTTTCTCGTTTGTGTGCGGCAAAGTGATTGGGAAGGGATGTGACCAGCTTGCTTCCTCCAAAGAAGTGGTTGATTTTTAGTGACTTGTACTGTTATCTGCCAACGTGGTTTTGGCCAGAGGGAGGAATAATTGCATACTGGGAGAAATATTTGAAAATAATATATTAACATAAGACCTTTCAGAGAAAGGGTTGATCTTCCTAAATGGGCAGCAGTTAATATTTTTGAGGTGTGCTTTGCATGCATGTGTGTGTGCAATCTAAAAATAAAGCATCCCCAAAGAGATCAAAGGTGAGCACAAAGAGCAGCGCTCTGGGGAGGAAATGTGAGGACCTTTACATCCGCACTCTCGCTCCCTTTGGAGTGGAAATGCACCTGGCAGGATGAAAGGGGGACCCGTGGGGCCCTTAGTGGTGCTTCCCCATGGAAAACAGCAGGGTGGCACTGCCTGGGGACTCAAAGGGAAGCAGTGGTTTCACCCTGCTCATCACAAGGGTGGCAAACGTAAATGAGCTGCACAAAATCATTTGATTTGGTGGGGGAAAACATCCTTCCTCTTCATCTGTGCCTTCCTTTCCCTGGGTCAGTGCTTTGCCCTCCTCCCCTGTCCTCTCTATCTCATGGAAATGTTCACGTAAAGGCATTAAAAACAAGAAGTCTGAGATCCCATGGTGCATTCGTAAATGGTTATTCTGGACAGTGCTGTAAAGAGCAGAGGATCCAGATATCTCCCGGAGCCTGTTTTCCCATGGCACGTATCTGCAAAAACCTCCCCACGGTGGGAGAGGAGTGAGGAGGAACTATCTCATGGAAATGTTCACGTAAAGGCATTAAAAACAAGAAGTCTGAGATCCCATGGTGCATTCGTAAATGGTTATTCTGGACAGTGCTGTAAAGAGCAGAGGATCCACATGTCACCCTGATCCTGTTTTCACATGGCACGTATCTCCAAAAGCTCCCCACAGCGGGAGAGGAGTGAGGAGGAGGATCTCTTCATACCCACCTTTGGGTCCCAGCACTACCCATCAGGCCTTGAAAAAAATGCTCCAACTCTAATTTACAGTTAGGGATGCAGACTGCTTCGCTTCAGAGGCGAAAGCAGGATGCCAAGACCAGGAGGAACTTCAGGATAGATCACAGCAGTGCAGACTTCCCCTGCTCCGGCACTTGAGCAAACTGCAGCCGCGGCGCCGGCAGAACGCAGCCCGCCTCCCCGCGTGGCAAGGCCAAGTGCTTGTGATAATTGCTCTCCCAGCAATACACTGACTATGTGCATTTAGGTTTCAATTAATTTGCCGGCTCCAAATGGACTACCTCCTATTGCTTTCAGCAATCAAATCTTGTTAATTGAAAATAGCGTTTATCTTATCTCTAGGTGAAGGCTGGACAAAAGTAGAGCAACAAAATCCAATGCAAAGGTAGCACAAAGTAAAAGAAGGAAGGGGAGGGAGGGTGAAGCTGAGGGACAAAGGCAGGGACGATGGCTACATGAACAGTTTCAGGGATTCTGGAGCATCATAAAGGAAAAAAAATGTTTAAATCCATAGAACAATCAAAAAATGAATAAATCAAGAATCTTTCAACAAAAAACACATTTGCACCACAGAATGAGGTCATTGCTCCAGTCTGTTGAGATTTCCTGGCTTTTTTAAGCAGATCTGAGAGCCACTTTCCACACAAAAGCAAAAACCTG